>JACWRQ010000203.1:0-66668 GCA_014849955.1 Cryphonectria carpinicola | reverse complement strand
CTTACGTGGTTCACTCGGTTTGTATAGTAAGCTAATGATTTATCAAAATTAGAGGTCAGGACTCTCTGGGGCGCGTTGTTATTCACCCCACCTAACTCCCCCCCCCCCCCTCCCTTTCCTTCTCCGCACAAGTTGATCATTCTTCTCTCTCTTTTCTTTTTACGTCTTTATATGATTATCACCATCCTTTCATAATGCCACGGTTGTCTATGCTCATAGTATTGAGTGTTATTGTTAAAAGACAAGACTGACGCGTCCAATTTTTTCTTCTTACAGGAGGTCATTTGCATATCACCTCAACCACTTAGTATCCCTCTCAGCCATGCTAGACCGTGTGAGAGCATGCGACGTAGGAGGAGTCACATTCATCAGCCACGTCTACGAGGGCATCAGGATGCTAGACGAGCAACCCAATTCCACAGGCACAGAGCAGTCGATCCACGTGCTCTACTCGCTCGTCCGGGGCATGGAGATCCTCTCCGATGCCGAGGGAGGCTATGCAGAGGACGACTGGCGGGTCAACTCGGGCTATGCTTGGATCCTGCGACGGACAGAAGAGGCGCCCGAGTGGATGGCTCCGTACCGGTTTTTGGCAGAGAGACATAGACATCGTGGCGAGCGCGACGACGCAGAGCAGGCCCTGCGGAAAGCTATCGAGACGGCGAGTGGGCTTTGGTCGCCGTGGGATCCGGTCGTGTTTGGCTACGTGTCGATCTTGCGGATCTGGCTGGTGGAGTGGTATGGCGAGGGCAGCGCCAAGGTAGCAGAGGTCACCAGGTGGCAGGACGAGCTGAAGAGCAATGTTGGGGGCCCAGCTAAGATGCAATAATTGATTCGAGAAATTACAAGAAAGTTCAAAGTCTGTCTTTGCCCCCGTGAAGATCAAGCAATCACAATACTAGACAATAACTGCAACGAAACAAGCACGCTCCAAGTTTTCAGATACAGCGACCACCATCGACCTGACGATAATTGTAGATTCTTGTAAGCGGCGTTCCACAGTATAAAAGAAGGGTAGGTAAGGAAGGGATTAAGAACACGCAGAAGGGATCTCACGCACCTCAAGATTCACACCTGTAATGAATGCAGCCTCGTCACTCGCGAGATAACAGCACCCGTTGGCCACGTCAGCCGGCGTCGACGCGCGGCCGAGGGGCACAGTGGCGACGAAGCCAGCTCTGTTTTCCTCCGTGTCTGGCTTGCCCAGGAACATGTGGGACCTTGGAGCCAGGTTAGATATACAAATACTTGCAAAGAAGAAACTTTTCTTTTGCTATATATAAAATTCTGCATCAACAAAACAATACTCACATTCCAGTGCCACTTCCAAAGACCGGAGCCACCGAGTTGAATCGGATCTGCTTGGGCCCATATTCGACGGCCATTGACTTGGCTAATGACCAGGATGCATAATTATTAGTATATATATATATACATATATATATATACAGTTATTCATGCAACAGATGGAGTTGTGTCATTATGAACGACTTACTTGCGTTGATCACAGCCGCCTTGGATGCATTATACCAAGCGAGCCCAGGTCGAGGCCGTATGCCCGCCGTAGAAGCCATATTGATAAAACACCCAGGCTTGCCGCTCTCGAGAAAATAAGGCAGAAGCACATTCGTGGACAACCAGATGGCCTTGACATTGACATTGAAACAAAGGTCAAAATCCTTCTCCGTCACAGACTCGGTTGGCTTGTTGGGATACGTCGCCCCGGCGTTGTTGACGACAATGTCCAGGCCGCCAAATTTCTCCGTGGCGACGTGGAGCAGCGACTGCCAGTCCTCCCTCCGGGTCACGTCGCCTCGCTGGAAGACGGCTGAGGTGCCAAGCTCGCGGGCGACCGCCTCCCCGCTCTCTACCGACAGGTCGACCACGATGACCTTGGCACCCTCGTGGATGAATTTTGTAGCGATGCCGCGGCCGAACCCTGAGGCTGCGCCGGTGACGATGGCAACCTTGCTTTCGAGACGACGAGACATTGTTGGGGGATCGTGTAGAGGACGTGTGGTCACGGACAGTGGTCGACTCATATAATTATGTCTACGCAAGAAAAGGAGTGATAATGTCGAAATGATAGTGAACACTATTGAAAAAATCTGCTGTAATTAATTCCTGGAAGTGGCCACCGATCAAAGAAGACACGAGGGCTCATAGCAACCCCGCACGCCAGATCAGCATGACAAGAAACACCTCGAGACATTTCCCACCGAAGGGAGAGAGGGGGAAAAAAAAACAAGCGTGGTGCAGTGACAGCTCACCGGTTGATTCGTGGCTTGCTTGTTGGAGAAAAAGAAGCAGTGGGGGGTCGAGCGGCAGATTTAGAGGTAGCTAATATACTGCGTTTGCCTTGTTATTTTATTATCAGCTATTGAAACCCGCAGCTTCGAATATTGGTGGCTGTTAGTACTTTGGGGGGAGGGGGGGAGGGGCGTTATATATATATGTTATGAAGAATCCCCCCTCAGGTGTCTCTTTTCCTATGGAATCACACCTCCAAATCACTTGTTTCAGTTGGGATGCTGAAACTTTGACAAGTTCTCACTATTCAATTCAATCTTCGGCTCCAGAGCCACAAGCAAAAAGACCGATCATCATGGAAAGGGAGCAATCGTCAGCCACTACGACGTTGAGACAAGCATTCTGCAGCTCAAAGAAGCGTTGCACAAACGACTATTTACACAACTGAACAGGCCTTTTAGTTACAAGCGCAGATATGTATGCTCGAAGTAGAGTTTACCGCGCGTCTCTGGCGTCTCTTGCAGGGGTTCCAACTTCCAAAGCAATGAGGTCTGACATTACGGGAAACGCACGTCACCCCACCAAAGAATGGCGAGCGCGCGGAGGGGCACTGAACATGTGCCAGCTTGTAGCAACAGGCAAAGAGGGTCTCGGAAACGGCACGGAGATAAGTGAAGAGACCCAACACGCCAGAGATTACGCAACCCGGTCGCCCGGCAAAAAGCAACCTCGCATTCACACTGTTCATCATTCATTAGGTGATGGAGTGGATTTCTAAGCGCTCACAGCAAACATGTTTTAAGGTTTTGAAGCCGAAACGAGGACATTGATTCCTTCTTACTCAAGAAAAGCTGTACAACTTTGGACTCGAAAGAAAACGAGAAAGAGATACAGAGTATTCGACACTAGAATTTTCTTGTGCTTTACTTCTTTTTCTGCTGTTGGACCATGGCTCCCGCCGCAGCAGCAACCGGGGCAGCCGGCGCGGAAACGCCGCCCAAGACGCCACCTCCGGACACGGAAGAGACGCCACTGCTCGCATCACAGGCCGACGAGGGCCGCGACGAGCATCAAGAGGCCGCCCTGCTCGAGCCGCTCCAGAACGAGACCAGGCGCACCAAGGGCTGGTGGTTCTGGCGGATCCTCTGGGCCGTGGTGGCGGCCCTGGTGCTTGCTGTGTTCATCAAGGGCTGGGTGGATGCGAAGGATGTTGACGTGAGTGCTTGAGACATGTCTGACGACGTTGACTACAGGACCTGTCTTTTTATACATTTTACTACGATGCTGATGACATGGTTATACAAATAGTTTGACCTGAAGGGCGCTCTGATGAAGGCGCTTGGTGGTGGTCTGAGTGGTGCTGCTGCGATGCTGTTGCAAGTTCTGCTCTTGATGGTATGCAATCTAAACACTCCTTTTCGGAGCCTTCAGAATCTTTGACTGATTGGCCGACTGACTGACTGACTGACTGACTGAACCCTCCTCATTCTTCTCAGTGGATCCGTACAATCATGAACTACCAATACCGCCATGGCAGTTCTCTCACCACAGCCACTAAGACCCTGTACGCAGAGGGTGGCATCCGCCGCTTCTACCAGGGCACAGGCTGGGCTCTCATTCAAGGACCTGTCTCCAGATTCGGTGATACCGCCGCAAACGCCGGCATTCTAGCCCTGCTCCAGTCCAATGGCTATCTTCGCCAGCTGCCTACAGTCATCCAGACCATCTTTGCATCCCTGTGGTAAGACAAGAACAAGTGCATCTTGAAAGAGAGAGAGAGAGAGAGAATGAGGACGAGAATACAACTTGGCTGACCCCGAGACATGATCAAAAGCGCCGCTGCTTTCCGCATGATCCTCACCCCGATCGACACCATGAAGACCACCATGCAGGCCCAGGGCGCACGCGGCACAGCCCTGCTCAGGAGGCGCGTCAAGGAGAATGGTATCGGTAGCCTGTGGTGGGGTGCCTTTGCCACCGCGGCGGCCACGTTTGTGGGACATTACCCCTGGTTCGCAACAGTGAGTGTAGTTCTAGACCGATTCTTTTGTCTCTCTTTTTATTCTTCTCCCCTCCCCCCCCCCCTGTTTCTGCCTCTTTCTTCTTCCTGTATTTCTGGGACAGCTAGAGGGTTGACAAATGGGGAAATCATCATCACCACAAATGACAGTACAACTTCCTGTCAGAGGCTATCGCGGAGCCGCCGAAGCACCCACTCATCGTCTGGCTTGCTCGCCTCGCCCTCATCGGCTTCTGCGCCTCGATCGTGTCCGACTCTGTCTCGAACTCGCTGCGGGTGGTTAAGACATACCGTCAGGTGAATGACACCAGGGTCTCATACAGTACGTCCTTCTCCCTCCCTCCCCCCCTCCCGAGCAAATCCTCCTTCCCTCGGTGGCAAATCGCCAAAAGAGAAAAAATAGAAGGAGTCAGAGATTTGAGATACGTGGGACGATATGATGTGACGTGCTGCTGCTGACCACCTGTTTCCGTGTTATCTTTTGTCTGCGTTACAGCCGAGGCTGCCCGGCTTGTTGTCTTGCAGGACGGCATTTTGGGTTTGTTTGGCCGTGGCCTCAAGACACGCATCATTGCCAATGGGCTGCAGGGCATCCTGTTTTCTATACTTTGGAAGCTCTTCCTTGACCTGTAAGTAGTGTCCTGTCCTGCTTCTCCTGTCCCTATTTAGGATGCTGACATCCAGAAAGATGGGACAACAGGACTTCGTGAGAAGACGAGGCCGGATCAAAAACTCGCCAGGCCTTTTTTGACCACAGACGCAAACCAAGGCAAGACCGTACGTAGCACGGTGCATATCAAGTTGCAACGCGGATGAAAATCACAGCGACATAGAAGGATGTAAATGGCAAGTCGTGTCCATTTATGGTTACATGGACGACAAGAAGAGAATTTCTCAGGTATAGATGGGCAGGTAGAATATGGGCAAGGACCTCATTACATTGGTATTGAATAAGTTGGCTTTCTTGGGCGCACATAGGCATTTTGAAGTCGTAATTCCTTAGCAAAGAACCTCTAGCAAAGAGTATCATCGATCAATTTCCCGCATCTTTTATCTCCGTTTACTTCCTCTCGACTTCAGTAGCCTCCCACATCGTAGACCTTGATCAATTATCCACAGATTTTAATATTGCACCCTCTTCTGATATAGATCAGTAATGATCCTGAAGCGTCAAGGTCCCAGTCTTTGCGATCAGGTATTCGTTCACGGCAACATCCTTGCCGCTTTCTTTCCCAAGACCGCTCTCTTTGATGCCACCAAACGGCGACTCAGCTGCCGACTGATTCCCAGTGTTCTGTTGTCATTATGTATGCGTCAGCTCAGTTCTATCATCTTGTAGGTCATATCGACTTGTTTTTTCTTCTTCTTTCTTTTCCCCACACTTACCAGGCCAATCATGCCAGCCTCTAGCCTTTCAAACATCCTCCATAGGCGGTCGACATGTTTGGTAAACACATAGCTTGCCAGTCCCATGCTCGTGTCGTTGGCCTTCTTGACCGCATCATCTTCCGTATCGAACCTGAAAATCCCCAGGACAGGCGCAAACATCTCCTCTCTAGCCAGCTCCATATCATCCGTGATGCCCGTGAGGATCGTGGGCGCCATGAAGTAGCCCGTCGCGCCCCCATTCGCACCGCCGCCGCCCTGCTGCTGCTCACGCTTACCCGTGCCCAGGACGACTTTGGCGCCCTTGGCCACAGCGTCCTGGTGCAGATGCTCTGCTTTATCCAGCCCCCTAGACGTCGTCACGGGCCCCATCGTCGTGCCCTCCTCGATCCCATGCCCAACTTTCAGCTGCTTCGTCTTGGCTGCCAGCATCTCCACGAACTTGTCGTGCACCCCAGCCTGGACAAAAACCCGGTTGGCCGAGATGCACGCCTGGCCTGCATGCCGCCACTTGAGCGCCATGAGCTGGCCCAGAGCCTGCTCGAGGTCGGCGTCGTCAAAGACAATAAAGGGACAATTCCCGCCCAGCTCGAGCGTCACCTTTTTCAGGTTTCGCGCGCACAAGCCCGAGATGATCTTGCCGACCCTCGTGGAACCAGTAAAGGTGACCTTCTTCACCAGCGGGTGCAGACACAGCGCCTCAGCCACAGGCGGCGTGTTGTCCAGGCTCGTGGTCAGCACGTTCAGCGCACCCGGCGGAAACCCGGCGCGCACAGCCAGGTTGGCAAGACAGAGGGTCGTGATGGGCGTCTCGGGGCTGGGCTTCACGACCATGGTGCAGCCTGCCGCCAGCGCCGCCCCGGCCTTGCGCAGGACCATAGCGATAGGGAAGTTCCACGGGCACAGCGCAGCCGCCACGCCCAGGGGCTGCTTGATGACCAGCACGCGGCGGCCAGCGACAGAGCTGCTGTGCACGCTGCCCTGGATGCGGTCCGCCTCGCCTGCGAACCACCACGTGAACCCCGTCGAGTAGTCCAGCTCGCCCTGGGCCTCGGCGAGAGGCTTGCCTGTCTCGTAGACCAGGATGCGGGCGAGGTCGTCGCGGGCGGCCAGGATGAGCTGGTGCCATGCCATGAGGAGCTGGGCGCGGCGGCGCGGCGTGTACTTGGAATAGGCAAGAAAGGCCTCGTGGGCGGACTGGACAGCCTCGTCGACGTCCTCGGCTTGGCTGTCGGCGCAATGGGCCCATACTTTTCCTGTGCCTGGGTCTTCTACGTCGAAACGCTTGTTGGACTTGGTTGCGGTCCACCTGCCGTGGACAAAGCAGTCGGGTTGGAAGAGGTCTTTGTCTTTGAGCTCGAAGGGAAGATCCATTTTGTCTAGGTCAGGGCCGGATCAAAAGTATATGAGAGTGTTATGAAGAGAGTGTTGGAAGGGCTCTAGAATTACGTTATGTGGATGAAAAGTTTAACGTTCTTGTTCATCGATAATATCACAAAAAGCGGAGACAATGAATAATGATGATATAATATCCACGGCGGGGTTCGGGTGATAATCAGGAGGGGAAATGTCTCGGTAGAAAGCAGAGCGCAACTAACGGTCAGAAAGCGTTTTCAAGTAAATCATTGGCTTACAATTGGAGCCAAGAAGACAGCTAATTTTAGATTGTCATCATAGGTTGTGGCATATTCTCTTCTTGCTATCCTGGAAGTGTTTGTTGTAAAAAGGAGAGAGTGTCGACGGCAAGATTATGAGACACTCTTAGGACCAAGTACTTACTTGAGTGCTTAATTAACACAGTAATAATCGATTAGCTGATGAAACTTGGGCATAAAGGCTACTTGAAAACAACTCCGAGAGCCAGTCCGATTGTTCTTTTCGCAGTTGAGCGCAGCTAGATGAGTTGGATTAAAAACCAATTGTATCCATGCTAAAAGGCTCCAGCTGCCATGAGAATCTTGTAGCTTGCAATTGATAGCAAAAGTTATTGATTTCCAGACTTTGTTTCAAAATAGAAAACAAGAAATAAAGAGAAAACCTATTAAGTGCTCCATGAAGACCAAAACTGGATTGCTTGTCATGAGAGGCAGGTTTTGGACTGAAATGTTAGATCTTGAGTTTGTCAAAAAAGACCCAAATACATGATGCAGACTTGGCATGACTATATCCATGTTCAATGAGCTCTCCAACCATCTCTTGTGGTTTATAAAATAAAATAAAATTGGCGAGGTGATGGAAGAAATTCGCAATGGAAGTGGCGGCTCAACTCCTTTTTGCATAGCAATTCGCATAAACAAACTTACAAGGTTGAGGAGATCCTGTCGTAGTAGTGGAGTTGCACTCTGAGAACAGGACTGCCCATTCACTGAATAGAATCATGTTTGCATAAATAATCATAATGGACATGGATATAAGCTTAATATATCAACTCAAAACAAGAAAACCAAGTGAGAGGATTAACTTGTTGCTAAATACTACAACAGCATCCACAATTAATGCACCCGAGCAGGCCATCATGATTCATGGGCTTCATGTGCCGTTTAATTGGAGGGGTGTTGCATTCTGCCGTTTCCTCCACGATCGCGTCCATTGGCAAATTCCCTCACGGAACGAATGACCCCAACAGGCTCAAAGGAGCAACTCGCGGAGACATCGCAGCCGGATCCAATACATATGGAGCAAGTCGAACCCCAAACGTGACCTCGGGGAGCCGGAGCCGAAGTTGGTGCTTTGCAAAATCGTGAACCAAATACCAGCCCTTGCAGAGAAGTCATTTGCCACGAGGAATTATTACTGCTTTGGTCTCTCTGATATAATCATGTCTGTTGTTACTACTACTACTACTACTACTACTACTACTATAAGAAGCATCTTTTTTGCTTACCTGCCAACTCAGTTTTCTTTTGTCAAGACTTAATGAGGATTGTTAACCTCCTCCTCCTTCTCGCGTCGTGCCCGTTAGCCTCGTTCTACCTCACCAATACCTGAGACAATGTTGCGCAAAGTCCTCAGTGTCGTAATTCTGGCAGTTATGGTCGCAGCAGATGAGACATGGACCATCAATGCCACATCCAACTGGGGCACCTGGGAAGGATGGGGCGTCTCCCTCGCCTGGTGGGCCAAAGCCTTTGGGACCCGCGACGACCTCGCCGACATCTTCTTCAGCCTGGACTCCACGACCTATGACTCCGTCAGCCTTCCCGGCCTAGGGTTCAACATTGCTCGCTACAACGCAGGAGCGTGCAGCAACAACACCTACAACGGGTCCTCCATGGTCGAGTCTCCCGATATCATCGCATCTCGACAGATGGACGGGTACTGGTGGGACTGGGCCTCTGGGGACCCCACCTCGAGCAGCTGGCACTGGGACGTCGATGCAAACCAACGGTCGATGCTGACCAAGGCCGTCGCCAACGGCGCGAACCATGTTGAGCTGTTTAGCAACTCGCCCATGTGGTGGATGCTGTACAACAAGAATCCGTCCGGTTCCGATAACGGCTCCAGTGATAACCTGCAGAGCTGGAACTACGATAACCACACACACTACCTGGCAGAGATTGCACTGTACGCCAAGGAGAACTGGGGTGTCACCTTTGAGAGCGTCGAGCCCTTCAACGAGCCCTCTGCCGACTACTGGGTGGGCACAACGGGCACCCAAGAAGGATGCCATTTCGACATCTCCACGCAGGCCACCGTCATCGAATCCCAGCGCTCCGCTCTCAACTCCCTGGGCCTGTCCTCTGCGATCGTCTCTGCATCCGATGAGAACACATACGACGAGGCTGTCACAACATTCAACGGTCTCGGGTCCACGGCCCTGGGCGACCTGGGCCGCATCAACGTCCACGGCTACGAGGACGGCGACGGCAACCGGGACGGACTCTACGCTCTCGCCTCGGGGGCCGGCCTTGCCTTGTGGAACAGCGAGTACGGCGACAGCGACGCCACAGGCTCGAGCCTGGTGAGCAACCTGATCCTGGACCTGCGGTGGCTGCACCCGACGGGCTGGGTGTACTGGCAGGCCATCGACGGGGGCGGGTGGGGGCTCATCGACGGCGACAACGACGACCTGACGCTGGGAGCCACGAGCCAAAAGTACTTTTGCCTGGCGCAGTTCACGCGGCACATCCGGGAGGGGATGCGTATTCTGGACGGGGGCGCGGATCATGTGGTGGCGGCGTACGACGCGGACGACTCGAAGCTGGTCATCGTGGCGGTCAACTGGGGCGACGCGCAGTACCTCAACTTTGAGCTGTCGGGCTTCTCGACGCCGGGCAAGGACGGGCAGGCCATCCCGAGGTGGAACACCGTGATTGGGAGTGGTGACAAGTATGTGTCGACGCCGGCTGATACCGTGCAGAATGGGACTGTTTTCTGGTCGTATTTTGACAAAAATGAGGTGCAGACCTTTGAAGTTGCCAATGTGAAGGTCTGAGGAGACGAGTATTTATTTCTGTGGTGCATAATAAATGGGAACGACATTGAATTGAATATTTGACAGTGTACTGTTTACTTCGTAGTGGCATTCAATCCTCAACCCATGGCTTTCTATGGCGGATCATTTTCTAACATGATACGTATAACCTCAGCCAAGACTTGGTTCTCCTCGATCCCAAACAGGAAAAGATTAGTTATTACTGAGCAACAGTGGCCTCGATGAGCGCAGAGACTAATAAAGAATGATGTGAGACTCTGCCTAACTACTAGAAACTGATCCGGAGTCGCCGAACCCCCGAGCCGCAGCACACCACAGCGGGAAGTTTTTTCCTCCGCAGCCTACCAGTAAACCCTTAAACCCGTGGCTCACCGTGGCTCACATCAGCCACTCTCGATCTGGCCTCCTTCCCCCTCAGCAAAATTCATTTCCCCCCTTCAATCCATCCTGCTTCTTCCCTTCCAACTACGCTCATGTAAGCCATTTCGACCCTCGAATTTCCCCAAGTAGCAGCAGCAGCAACAGAACAGGAAACGCTATGGATCCAGCGCGAGCAGATGCGATAGCAGCAGCAGCAGCAGCCACCAACAGGGCGGGCGTGAATGGGTCCAACAACAGTGGGAGGAAGCGGAAGCCGGTGCGCCGGGATCCCGAGAAGAGAAGACTGCAGAACATACAAGCCCAGAAGAAATATCGTGAGTTTGTTTTCACTAGTTATTCCTTCCACTTCCCCTTTTCTTTCTTTCTTTCTTTCTTTCTTTTCTTTATTTGCAACATGCTAATGTCCTTTTCCGGCTCTTAGGGGAAAAGCTACGAAAGCGCCTCGATGACCTCGAGACGCTTGCAGCATCTGTGGCCAAGAACAGGCCACAGACAGGCTCATCATCATCATCATCATCATCATTATCATCATCATCATCAGAGCCCACAAGTAATCATAATGCAGAGCTAGCCCAAATTGTGGTTCGGACCGCCATCACTCCTCAGACCTCACTGCCTGATGTGGCGCCACGGGACTGGTTCTCCCTGGACTGTAATGATCCTATGGGGGCCCAGGAGGAGCAGGAGGAGCGGACCACGATGTTGTTTCCCCCTCCATCTGCAGAAGGAGAAACAGCACTCGCGTCATCATCGTTGTCGTCGCCTTCGTCCACACCACCGGATGATACGGTAGCAGCAGCACCAGGGCCATCGTCGGATCTTGCTCTCTGGGACATGGACTTTAGAAGCTTCTTCAACCCCTGCCAGCAGATATATCAAACTTACCACTGGGCCAAGCAAGATGACTGCTGGTACAAGAGCTTCATCGACTGCGGGTGTCCCGTGAAGCACGTCGAGGTGGGGACCAGACAGCCCGGCACCGGCGCGTGCATCCAGCTCCTGAGGATCGGAAGCACACCCCTCCCGGCCGATCCCTACGCCAACCACATCCGCTTGGAGATCATGTGCACCTTCACGGCCATGTGGTCCAATTGTCTACACGTGGGCATCTCAGAACCCATGTTTTGCGAGGACGACAGCCTCTCGCCCTTTTATCGCCCAGGGCTGGGCCGCAATGTCCTCCAGAATGCCGGCTTGTCCTCCGAGTCTTCGGAAGGTCCCATGATCCGCACCGTGCAGAACATCTTCCGGACGCTGAAGCCAGACCTGCGACCTATCAAGGAGCAAATCACCTACCCGCACCACCCAGCCATCGACGTCCTCCCTTTTCCGACGATCCGGAGGAACATGTTGTTGAACGTGACTGTGTTTGATGAGGATGAGTTCTGTGCGGATATGTTAACCGGGCTCATCTGCTGGGGCTCGGCCGGCGCAGGAAGAAGGGATATCGATTGCTCTACGGGCAAGGCGTCATCGGGCACGCCGTGGGACTCGAGGAGTTGGCAGGCCAAGCCTTGGTTCCTGAGGAAGTACTGGGTCCTCCTTGGTGGTGAGGATGGGGAGCTTGTGCGGCAGAGCGAGTGGTGGCGGAGCATCAGGGGGGAGGAGGAGGACGTCTGGTCGTGTCTTTGATTGAGTGCGTGCCATTTCTTGTATTATTATTGTTATGATTACTGTAGAGCTTATCAGGTCAGGGGGTGTTGCGTTGATTCTCTGTGGAAAAAGGAATAGATTTGAATCCTCTCTTGATTCCTTATAAGGAGCCCACTACAATATATTAACGATGTTTGGTCTGAAATGAGTGAGCCACAATACTGGTCTCGATACGATCCGGATGGGCTATTGCTGTAGATAGAGGAGACAAAGAATAAGGACTCGTGTGTTCTTTGGCTGCATGGAGATAAAAACACGCACCTCAAAAACCAAAACCCTCCACCACCTAATCCGATACCGTGAAATCAGTCAGGACGCCCGAAAAACCTTAAAAGAAACATCCGACTAGAGTGGTTTCGTAATGATCAAAGTAGCTGCGCAGCAACCCCTCGAACCATATCTGTTGTTGAAGAAGGTTTGTGGACAGTCGGCGCTGATAGAGTTCCTCAGGGCCAAACTGACTTCAGCCCAGCCAAGCTTCCAAAAATGCCTGGTTCTGGTCTAATCCTCGAAGAAGTCCCTGCAGTAAGTAGTGCATCTATCTCCTTTCCTCATCGTTCAAACTTTATTCCCCCACATTTTGTCACGTATCGGTATTTTTCTTGACCTGGTCGGCCTTATTAGCCGTTGCCCAGCTGCCTCCCGAGGCCGTTCACGCCAACTGAGGAATCGTTCGTCCATAGTCATGTTTGATTGCCGGCAAGTAACTATGCCTTAAGAGGTGCTCGTGGAAACAATTGTCTCGCCCGCCTGAGCCGCCGGCCCTTGGCATTTCGGGGTAAAACTTATACCGCTCTGCGCGTTGAGGCACGACATTCCGGATTCTGCTCCCGATGTAACAGTAGCACGCGACGACCACTTCGGATCAAGAAAGCTATAAGAATAACACTGGCCCACATTAGTAGAAGCAGGTTCTGTGGAGCAGCCACCGGCTGGTGGGAAAGCAGAGAGAATTTCACAGTTTCACAGCAAGATCAAGAATAACGAGATTGACATTGGTTAATTACATTGTGTTTCCTGGGCCTCAAGAGAAATAGCTCCACTTTGTTTGTGTGTTGTCGTTTCAGAATGAGTGTCGACACCTACAAGGCAGCCGTCTTGACGGTAAGTTCATTTCGATTCAGACCCCTCCGAGTCATCGTCCACAGGGACAAAATGCTTCGGATGAGGCATATAATGGCAACCATGTTCTCCAATCGTTAGGCTCAAGAACCCATTGGCTAATGTAAACACACACACCGCAGGCACAAGGCGTCCCCCCGACTTTGGAGATACAAACCCTCCCAAAGCCCCATCCCGGCCCCAACGAGGTCCTCGTCCGGCTCAACCTCACCTCCCTCTGCGGCACCGACTGCACCCAGGCAGCAGGCTATCTCGGCCCTACGCGCCCTGTGCTGGGCCACGAGGGCGTCGGCCGCATCGAGGCGCTCGGCAGCAACGTGAGCAGCCTCGACCCGTCCATCACGCCAGGCCAGCGCGTCGGCGTGGCCTGGACGCGCGACTTCTGCGGACGGTGCGCTTTCTGCACCAACCTCACGCGCGACGGCGAGACGCGGTGCGCCGAGAAGCCGCACTCGGGCCAGCACTGCGACGGCACGTTTGCGCAGTATACGCTCGTGCCGGCGCGGTACCTGCTGCGCATCCCGGATGCGTTTGCCGGAGTGCCCGATGAGCACCTTGCTCCTGTGCTCTGCGGCGGCGTCACGGCGTATAAGGCGCTTAAGTCGTGCGATGGCTTGTATCCGGGCCAGTGGGTTGCTGTGAGTGGTGGCGGGGGTGGTGTGGGTGCTTTTGCAGTGGCGTTTGGGAAGGCGATGGGATACAGGATAATTGCGATCGATGCGGGCGAGGAGAAGGGGAGGTTTGCGCTGGGGGAGGGCGCAGAGCACTTTGTGGATATCACCAGCCCGGAGGTCAAGAATGTTGGCGCGGCAGCCGAGGTGAAGAGGCTGACGGGTGGACTGGGAGCGGCCGCGGTGCTTGTCTGTGTTGGGGCAGGCGCTGCGTACCAGGCGGCCACAGAGATGCTGGCGCCATTTGGAACGCTTATGTGCGTGGGCATTCCACCGCCTGGGCAGGTCTTCTCGATGCACCCGCTTCAGTTCATCGCGTCTGGATTCAAGATCATGGGCACGTCGGTCGGCACGCGGAGAGATACGCTGGAGGCCCTCGAGTTTGTCCGAAGGGGTCTTGTCACGCCCAAGGTGCAGTGGGCCGAGCTCGAGAGGATGACGGCGCTGATGGACGACGTTGTGAAGGGCAAGGTGAGCTTTCATTCATGGTCATTTTCTCTGCGTACAAGGTGGGCTTGGGCGGACGGACACAAACTAAACTGACATGTTTATCTCCACAGGTGCAAGGAAAGTATGTGATCAATCTTGACAATGCATGAGATTTGGGGGAATTTGTGCTCAGATCAAGGCATCGATTGTCTTTGCGTGGAAAATGAGGCTTCCGCATGGCAACGAGTGTAAATGTACACCTTGAGTGACCGTTGCATAGAATTAGTGGATATAGAATGAAATTATGACTTTTCCATGCTTTTTCACTTTTATTTTTATTTAACTGTATCAAAATTCTTATTGCATCAAAAGAATGGTCTCAACTTATGCCGAGTTCAAACTTATGCTCCAAGAAAGGAGGCATGCTGGCCAAAGTGAACGTCGACGACTTGACCAAATTGACTTGATTACCATGTCACTCAACATTCAACCGGGATAATCAGTAAGTTCGATTATTCTGTCTAGTGTCTTTGCTCCTCGATTTCTTGGTTTCAAGGACAAGCAAGAGTTGTCTAAATTGGTACTTTAGTATCATCATACTTAATCATTCATGAAAGAGACCGAATGATCGTCACAGCGTAGGTTTTCAAGTATTTATGAGAGTAGTAGCAGTTCGTCCCATCTTGTTTTAGCTACAACAACTTGAGTGCAGCCCCTGCTCGAGGTCTCTTGTTATTATCTTCCCCGCATGCTTGATGACGATCACTAACTCCTCCGTTGCCTACTTGCTGCCCTAGTAGCGACAATCCAATGTCACCATGATTGCCGACGAAGCGAGGTCGGTCGAAATATGGTAGGTGCGCCTAAAGTATGCCCCAGAAGTCACGGGCAATTTACCTAGAAGAGGGTATAGGGATGAGCCCATCTTTCATCCGTGCTAACCGATGTGGCGACCCATTGGCTTGTCGGTTGAATATAATATTAAAAGTACGCAGGAGACATTTGTGAAGAAGGAATGTGGTGTTTTAATTTTTGTTACAGGTAGGATTGATCAACCTACCCTCTTTCTCTCTCTCTACCAGTTCGTTGTTGACCTGGATCAATGTAATTATCATGAAGCTGCAAAGCGTTGCTGTGGCACTCGAGGCAGGTCTTCTCCTCGTTGAGGCCCAGAGTGCAAGACCATATCCACTTGCAGATGCATACTTGCAGACCACCAACTTCCTAGATCATGAATCCTACCTCGATGGCCTAGATGATCACCAGTGGTATCTAGATAACATCCCATTCATCGATGTGCCCGACCAGTCCATCCAAGATGTCTATTACTATCGCGCCAGTGTCATCAAGCGGCATATAAAATGGGCACACGAGGGCCACGGATGGGTCGTGACCGAGTTCATCCAAAGTTCCAGATCATCCCAGACTCGGCACCACATCATGTTGTTGAGCTCCGCTGGCTTCGGGACATCAACTACATCAAGAACCTCATCGAGGAGTATACCCGTGGTGGCGTCGAGACACTCTCGGGCATTACCTACACGCATTACATGCAGAGGGCGGTGCTGGAACACGCACAAGCGACCGGGGACGTCTCCTTTCTGGTTGGTCAGCTGGACGGGATAAGGGAGAGCTACAACCTGTGGAACAGCACCAGGGACAACACCACGGGACTTTACCACCGCACGCCGCTCTCGGATGCTCAGGAGTACAGTCTGCCTGGGTACCTCGTGGGTGGTCCTGGGGGCGGCCCCATGCAGGTGTGGAATGACTTTGGCCTATCGTCCAGCATGGGCGGTGGGAATGACTATGATTTGATCTGGCTTGGGCCAGAGACGTATAGGCCCAGCTTCAATGCCTACATGGTGGCGAATGCTTGGGCGATTGGCCAAGTCGCTCAACTGGCTGGCGAGTATGTGTTGCCTCTTCCTCCACTTCTGTTCATGATGACCTTAATTATACCATATTTCTCAATTTGATGTATATTTAATTAACAGTCATTTATAGTTCAGCTCTGGCCCAGACCTGGACGGACTATGGCAACAACCTGTACAACAAGATGCAACATATCTTGTACAGCACTGAGCCCAACTTCTGGATCGACGTTGTAGAGGGCACCAACCTACGGTGTGAGGGCCGTGAGCTCATTGGATATTTTCATTATCGCTTCGGGATTGGCACCAACCAGACTTTTATCGACGGCCTCGCTGCTGGGCTCGATACCGAGCACTTTCTGACAAACTTTGGACCGACGACTCTGGAGCAGACTAATCCGTACTACACAGCTCTCAATAACACAACATACTGCTGTCTTTGGCAGGGCTAGAGCTGGCCATTCTCGACTTCAGTCTACCTGGGAACCCTCGCGCGAATTGCCAGGGACGGGCAAAGCAGCACCATCACCCCAGCTCTCTTCTACCAGGAACTTAGCAAGTACACGCGGACCAACTACAAAGACGGCAAGCCGTACACTGCGGAATCGCATTACCCTACGATCGACATGTGGTCGGGCGACACGATGAACCATAGCGAGAACTATCTGCACTCGACGTACATGGACAACATCTTCACAAACCTGCTTGGCCTTGTGCCAGACCTGGGAGATACCTTAATCCTGTAACCTTTAATACCAAGTAACTGGTCATATTTTGCGGTTGACTCCCTGCCTTACCACGGCACGCTTTTGTCCCTCGTCTGGGACCAGTACGGCAGCCATTACGCGAATGTCTCGGCCGGTCTCAGCATCTACTCGAACGGCACTCTGTTCCACCACCAGTCCGATCTGAGCACCGTTGTCAACGTAACACTACCCTTCAACACGACCCAAGCAGCCCATACCTTGGCCAGCCAGCCCTAATGGCAAAACATCTTGGCGAATCCGAACTGTAAGTTGCAGAATGCCATATCAATTCCTGCTTGCCAATAATTAATTTCATTTCTGTGCGTAATAATCAGCACCGTACGGCCTTCCCAATGTAAATGCAGACTGGAACCTCATCCCCAATGGTGACACAGGCCCCTACCCGCCCTGGAAGATGAACGACGGCCTTCTCTGGTACGACACAACCCCTGACAACCGCTGGACGAACAATCAGAGTGAAGTTCCCTACAGCACGATCACAATCACCCTCCCGCGCCCTCGAAACATGACAAGCATCAGCCTGGCTATCTTTGCCGACGTGGAGAGGGGGGGTGTGGCCGACTGTCCGGCCGGGATCCAGGTGGCGGACGGCAGGACCGGCAACGTCGTTGCGTTCGAGAACCCATGGACGGACTGCGTTCCCGACGCGCTGAACACGGTCTTCTTTTCTGATTTGGGCAGCAACAGAAGCAGCAGCAGCAGCAGCAGCACAGGTTTCCCTGTGGAGACGGACCTGCTGGAGGTCACACTGAGCGACAAGCTGCGATACACGACGGCAGTCAGTGAGATCCAGATCTGGGTCGAGCCGACCACAGGACCACGCTACGAGGCCGAGGACGGGGTGATCGGCACGTTCACAGGGGCCTTTGAAGGCACGCCCAAGGGGCTCAACAGCACGATTGAGAATGGTGGCGTCAATCTCGGGACGGGTGGCTGGGTGGAGCTGGCGAACGTGCGGACGCCGGAGGATGAGGATGCAGGACAGACATCGTTGACCGTCATAGGCGGTGGCAGTGGCTCGGTGCAGGTGCAGCTGAACTGGCTGTCGAACCAGACTGTGACATTCTCTGGGGACGGGAACCAGACTTTGACGGTAGATATGCTCAAAGGGGGCAATGTGGTGACCATCTTTCAGGTAGATGGGACACCTTGGATCGATGCCATTGTGGTGGAGTGAAAAAAGAAAATAGGGCACAAGAGGGAACTAGATCTAAGAAATATGAATCTCTCTCTTTGTTTTCTATTCTGTCTTTTATTTTATGAATTTGTACTCATATTGCTATGCAGAAATCAGATACTATCATTTCCATCTTTTTTCTTATTTGAAATTGCGTCGTTTCACTGATGACCTCGTTGTTGCTAACAACGCACAAATTGTGCCATATGTTTTCGTTCCGATAGAGTATGCTGAGAGGAGCGTGAGTTCTCGACTCTGACGGATTGGTCTGATCAACCAATGTCAGGAAATCAATCTTTCTCTAATCATAATAGAAAAGATTCTTAAGAAACCAACTGAGGTAAGTTGAACACTCTTGGTAGAAGCCAGGGAAGAGCTAAACGTGATATCGTCTCCCTGATCTGACCAACACGAAGCAGCCGCATCTCGAATCAGTTCAGCTCGTCTAGCTGTTTCTGAGTGACTCTCATAGTACTCATCCTCACAGGCTGAGGCCGTCGAGGCGCGACAGCCGGCGAGATCACGGGCGACGACAGCGGGCTCTGCAGCTCGACCCCTTCATCCCCGTCGCGGCTCTCGCCATCCAGCCTCCTGCTCCGCCCCATCTCGCTCCTGGGCGATCGGGCTGATGACCCGAGGGCAAAACTGCCGCCGCTCTGCCTGGTACCGAGGTCCTCACTGCCGGGGCTGATATGGAGGAAGTCAAGCACGCGGCGTCCACACGTGGTAGAGTCCATCTCCTCCAGGAAGATGCTCCACGAGGTGGTAAAGTAGATGACGGCATTCCAGACACCCTGCAGCGGCAGTACCACGGCAGCGGCGATGTTGAGCCCGTACGAGGCTCTGTCCGGATAGATGAGCGTGTAAACTCGGTTGATGGACGAGGGCGTCCATGTCACGAGGATCGAGATGGCGAAGACGAACGACGTGCGTAGGTACGCCAGCTTCACCGGGTCCATGTGCCTCAGCCGTTGCCCAAACCACCTCGTGCCAGACGACACGCGCCGGAAGATGTTCTTGCTGCCAAGCGCTTTTCTCTTGTCCCCGCCACTGCTGTTACTATTGCTGCTGCCGCGGTGCCGTTGGTGGTGCAGTTGGTCCTCATTCGTGAATCGTCTCGAGATGGGCGATAGGAGGCGTGTTGGGGAGGGGCCGCGGTCATCCTTGACAGAGGGGGCCGGATCTGCGGAGATCGAGGTATACTGCGTTGCGTTGAAGCCGTGGTTTGTTGCCTCGAAGTTGTTGTTGTTATTGTTGTTGTTGTTGTTGTTGTTGTTGTTGTTGTTGTTGTTGTAGGTTTTGTTCGCATGCTGATGGGCTGGTGGAAGCGGAAAGGCGAAGCCTGTAGAATTGCTGCCGACGAACGTCGGAGCAGTATATTCGACATCGGGTCCCGCAGTAGGACAGCAGCTGGGCTCCAATGACCATGGGTAATTGTGTGCCTGAATGGGAGAGAGGGCCCCTGGTGCATTGGGGGCTGGCGTCACGGCACGTGGCGACTCTCCTGTTGTGTCTATGTGAAGGGGTGGGCGCTCGCCTGCCGGACCTCCTGCTGCTGGGCTGTGGGCCTGTGTGATGCCAGCGGAGGATGGGGGGATCTGCTGCTGCTGCTGCTGCTGCTGCTGCTGCGCCGCGGTTTGGAAAGGATTGATGTAGGCAGGCACGGAATTGGGCGGGATTGCTGCACTGGTGACTTGGACTTCTGTTGTCACGGTCCCATAGTATCCCGATCCGGATTTAGACGTCAGATTCTAGTGAGACAAAAAGTTGGTCATTAGCCACAATGATTCATCGATCGTGATGAAAGTGATAGTGTGGTTTCAAGAGACGACTGCCATGTTGATCTTTCGAAAGCCGCTGCGGCAGGCAAAAGTGAAGAAAGAGGGGTGGTCCGAAGCATGTTGATAGTCGAGGTGTGTGAGCCCATACAAGACCACACTACCCTGTAAAACGTAAAGAAAAATATGAAACGAGTCGTCATGGTAGTGAAGCCGTCAGGGTACCTCAGAATGGTCCAACAAAGAAGAATCCCGTTGTCTATATGACGTTAAGGGAAACAAAGGAAAGAAATGTAGCTGGCACTGGGAGCTTCAAACCAACGGAAGCAATGATACGCAAGAAAACGCACGTAACACACCTTCTCTGCCGAGTCTCTCAGATCGGAATCCTCCCTCATCGCGTCCTTGCCTTGATTGCTCAGTGACAGGTTCCGCAGCTGATTGCGTTGGTGAAACACATGATAGCCGACGGCGAAGTAGATGACGGCAGACAAAACACTGCAGACCCAGATGGGGAGGTAGTAGGAATAAATCCGCAGTGCGTTCCATTGAGACGCAATCCAGCACCAGAGCTACAGCCGTAAAAGAAGACACACCACTTGTCAGCAAGGGCTGGCTACTCGAGTCTTTTGACGCGGTTGAAAGGGGACAAGGGGGCAAACTTACCACTGCGTCACCGTATATGAGGCCCTTTGGCATACGAACGAAGAGGAATACAAAAGCTGGTATCGCCGGGAGGCCATAGCAGATTATACAATATACCCATAGGTAGTGTCGAAAGGTTGTAGGGTTAAAGGACATGAAGAAGACCATGTAGACGTTGATGGCCATCGCGAAGGACCACCAAGGATCGGACTGCATAAACCTAACGGGAGGAACTCAAAACGTCAGCTTAAGAGGACGTGCCAACTGTGATGGGTGGTGGTGTCTGATCATTCAATACTCACCATTCAAAAATAAAGCCTTGTGCCTGGCAGAGTGGAGAAGATCGATCCTGGTTCATAGCCACAATCCCATCGTATCCTATCATGCAGGCGACGCAGGCCCCAATGTTTGCGATTGAAGCAAAAAAGATAAAGGTGTTCGGTATGGTCCGCAGGCGTTTGAATATGGCGAACGTGATGAAGATCAGGATGATTCCGGTGAGCGATAAGGAGGCGCCCATTCGCTCGACGGCATTGAGTGTGTTGATCTGATCTTCATCCAACATGGCGAACTCGCGGTCCTCGGCGAGAGGGACGTCCATTGTGAGCGTTAGTGATCCGGACAAGACTGGGAAAAGATGTAAAGATCGTAATGTTGATCAAAATAAGGGCGTGGGCCGAAAAACGAAGAGGCAGGGGAATAAAAACACGGGTGGCTTTGCGCCTCTCCTGATGGGTGGGGGAAGCCGACGAGGGGATAGTAGGAGTCGTTTCGATAATAGTGTGTGGCCAGCTATTAGGAACCAGGCTTTGGTGGAAATAAAGAACAAAGGCTCGATAATTAGGCGTGAGGGCGTGATGTAGGTGATAGGTCGTGTGGCAGACGAGGATTAGAGCGCCTTGATCAATCCCAGAGTCCAAAACAGGCCGAATGTCAAACACAAAAGCAGACCGCCAGGCTCAGGGGTTGCGGGTGACAGGTGTCGAAGCCTCGTATGTCTCTATTATCTAGCTCAAAATTCGATGCCCGCTGTTGATCTCGTTTGAGGTCGGAGGAATGCCGGTGGGCTCTTTGATGTCCAATTGACGAATATCGACTTCCAGGAACCGTCAAACAAGCCACAGCATGTACGTTGACGAAGTGTGAGTGGGGAAGAAGAAGAGCCTCTTAAAAACGCCAGAATATGAGCCAAGGGTTTTGTTTATTGATGATTGCAACCGGGCAGGATCCGCGTCTAATGTATTGTCATGGGAGGCAATCCGCCACAGGTGATCATTGTGCGAAGCCGGAACGATAATTTCGATCAGGCGGTACACTCCATGTGCCAACTTGCCTGTCTCCACACCAGGAGCTGGGAGGGAAAGACGTGTCTCCAGGAACGGCGTTTGCATCCGAGCCTTACATTACACATCGGCGGAGTGGCCGTACGAATCAGTTGGGAGGGACTGGTGGCAAAAGCAGCAGCTACAAAGTGATCATGCTGAGGGCAAAGCCACCCAAGCATCGCAGAAAAAAATTCAGAAATGCCCGGAATCCTGGATACAGGAAGCCGTACAAGTGTAAGGTGAAATAACCTGGCGCTGGGAACACTTCTCGCAGGAACCATGGAGACAAAGGCGAGAATCCAGACCAAAGGGGCCTGGCGTCCCAGGCAGGTTGTTGCCCCCTTCACAGAACTGTGTCACGAAATCGAATCGAGACCGTTTTGGATGTCTTGCCGGCCGGCCGCTGTAATGGCCAGGATGACTGGCAAACCCCACGTTCAAAAGCTGTCGAGAAATAAGATGGTTAGCAAAGGGGTACACAAGGAAACTTGGCAATGCGCCCCCGAGAGAGAAAGAGAGAGGAAGACAGAGTGTGTGTATAAGAGAGAGGGGGAGTGAGGGAAAGCCATTCATGGCCTCATGCAACGATCCCTGGATCTGCACATCGCCGTATCAATATGAGCAAGCGAGTGTGCAGGAGAAACCAGACGCTGGGATGCTATGGATTGCTGCAGACCTGGTGACCACTATTATGCAGAAATTCGTTGGTCAACACGAGCGGATTACAGCTGCTGTGTGCCGCAACGTGCAGCACAAAGTTGCTATGCTCATTCTGAAGCATCCAATGATGTTCACAGCCGACGGCGGGGACGGACAGGGTGGACGCGGGTCGAGGCCGTTTCTTTGGCGTCAATGTGTCGAGGATAATTTACTTGTACTACTGTGAGTACAGGACTGATTGGACGGAAGATGTAGAACAGAAGCGACTCCGGCGTTACATTGGTCATTCGGGACAAGAAGTTGCGTAGAATCTGAGATGGGTGGTAAGACGTGCGAATGGACAAGGCGAGTGATGATGACAGTGCATACACATCGGCTGCGTGCATCTTGGCCCAGCAGCCTCGTTTCACTAATATACCTGACCGGATTAACTATACTATTATGTGTCAGACATGTGAAGTGAGATTACTAAAATGCCCTAAGAGCGCCACACAGGCCCTGACACGAGATCATCAAGGAGCTTCAGCCACCGTTTACGGCGCATAATGGCTTTTTCCATAGGTAACAGAGTCGATCAGTAAGTCTGGGCTGCACTGGACCACTTCACTTAAGGAAGGTCGAAGGCGCCAGGTCTAGATAATAATTCGACACTGCTCGAAGACAAGGTAGTTGGGCCGGACATGAAGGGAAGCAAGCCGGTCTGGAGAGGAGGAGCGGATCTCGATCTCATAATCATGTATGCAAGACTCGGCCGTTTGGGGTCTCAGATCTGTCTCTTTAGAAACTCGGGGCCCTAGAGAATCGAGTGGATGTACCAACGCCGTCGTGACAGGTCAGTTGTTCTGGTTTCTGTCTTGCGTTGGTAGATTGTCTTCGATCCGGGCTAAAAAGGCCATCAGCTGCCTCGCTTGTTTGGATCTGCAGCCGATGGGTGGGTTCCTACGCTCGAAGGAGGAGGGGAAAATAAATTACCATGTGTAACTCGGAGCAGCGTGCAACGAATATTGATCCCTCCCACCTTTCCGATGCCCGATGCCGATATTCGTGAGGGGCTGGGAGGTCGTTGAGCCTAAGCAAACATAGCGGGTGGCTGCAGACCACACGGGTGGCTTCTCTCTCTCTCTCTCTCTCTCTCTCCCCCTCTACCTCTGCTTTTCTGCCTTCCTTTATTTTCTTCCTCCCCATGCGATTCATTCTCTGGGATGGCTGCTCCCGGACATTATGGCGCTTTGCTGCTTTCTTGTCGACACTTAGGTTAAGATCAAAGGCCTGATATCATACACAGTGACGATCAGCACATGTCAAAAGAGCTGGCCAATGAACCGTCCCTTTTTTCGTCTCTCCTCCAGCCTCTTTTGGCGCCTGACTTCCAGGTCAGGTCCAGCTGTCACACCTAGAGCCTGCAAGTCGATGAGCCACGGTATCGCAAAGATCGATCGTTGCCCTTCTAGATTGACTGCTACGCCCGAAGAGTTTTGAAACCCTGACAAATCCGGCCAGGAGCATGCGCGCACAGAGAGTGAGACTAACGTCATATTCTGTATTCGACCTGCTGCAAGCCATTGAAAGCAGCCAGCGCTACGAACGGCGCTACTTGTCACTCTTCTCGATCCATCGACTGACCGTCATAAACCTCCTGCTCTAGGTAATTGATTAGCTCATGTATGATCAAAAGCTGAAAAGGTAGCAAATGGGCGACAAGATCAAAAGTTTGGCAATGCACTGCGTCTTTCGTCATCCCTGACCGCTCAACTACCGCGTCTAGCACCGAACTTCGTGGCCCTAGTAGTCAATGGCAGTAATGGTGCTCATTCGGATAGCTCGGCCTGTGTCTAGAGAAAGGAAAAGAAGCTGTGTGAATAGCTGTTAGGGGTGTTTATAGGTTGGTCAACATAAAAACCTAGAGATACACAAGAAAAAGAAGAGGACTTGCTATGATGATGATGATGATGACCTCTAATTACTACTGCAAGCTGGCCCTGGAAAGATTTCCCTGTAAGCACTGCCTTAAACCTGGTGGTTGCTCCTCCCAGTGCCCACATCTGGCTTTCCAGCGCAGTCAACCCTAACCCAAGCTTTCCCCCTGAATTTTTTCAATGTCAGCTGCAAGCAACATCTCGTTTTTGGACTGGAGACAGATTCAGAGAAGATCTGCATCATTAAAGGCAGCCTCGGACTTTCTTACATGCAGCTACAATATACAATATCCGAAGAAACCCATCCTTGTCCTTCACATTAGTCGTTCAAGGACTGGCAAGTATACACAGTAGGATTCACTAAAACTAGGGAATGCGGGGCCTATGAAGGATCATGGAGGCATATTGGCTTCTTAGCTGTTGAGGATTGCTACTCACTTGTATGATTAACATTTAAGAAAGCCTAGGAACCAGAATCCTTGGCTCCTTTTCAAACGCAACCTTGTAATTAGTCCGAATTTCTACCGGGTCAGCCAATGCTGCATATCACTTATTGGTCTAGCTAGACATGTATACGGATGTGCAGACGGCAAGAGGGTAGGGTGTTAGGAGCAACTAACTGCCTGTTCTTCTATACTTCGGAGAGGAGGTCGTCATGCAGGACGGTCTGAGGTCAACCAGCTAGTCGCTTTAAAGTAGCATCCCCCCCCCCAAACCCCTGGAAGGGGGGAGGGGGTTTCTTGGCACCTTCATTAAGAAATTTTCTGGAATCAACAGAAAAACGTTAAGGTTCGTTTTGATGCTACAGTCTCTGATGTTGAAGGTAAAACTTTTCCTCACTAAGGGCCTGAATGAACGCGAGACTGAAGTTCCTTACCGAGGGGACGTTCTCAGAATCTTTCGCGACACTCCAGGCAAATTTTACAAGCGAAGCAGTTGAAGGACTCTGGAGTGGCAATCTAGTACAGCGGGCAGGTGAGGATGCATTACTAGTATATTGCCATAACGTGGTGTATCCCAGAAACCTCCCTAGATCGACGAACTGTGGCACGCTACTGCCATTTGCAGTATAACGGCCGCGAAGTGTGGGAGGTAATGCCGGCGGGCCGGGTGGAATGCCCGTTGCAAGGGGTACGGAAAAAGGGGCTCCCTCATGCTCGGGTTCATATTTACTGTACTATGGCATAGGACCTAGCATAGTAGTTGTGGGTAGTTGCTAGACCTTACTTGACCTTTGCATGTGGATGTTTATATTAGTCAATATGGGATGTCCATGCCCTCTTAGTCACACCACGAGATACGATCTTCATTGTTCATTCCTTCTTCCAGACACGCTCCATTCTTCCCCCTTCTACAATGTTACCCTGTTGAACAATCTACGGCAGTATGGTGATGCCTTTTGGTTAGAGAATTGTTGCAACTTGATACCGAATCACGAATTCATGAAACTAAGGTGGGCTGTCGAGAGAGAGCCCATACGGGCCCAGCTCATGATCACCAGCAGAAGCCTGCTTCCGGTGCATCCGCTAGGGTTCCCCGCTACAGAATTCTCGACCATGGTAAAATCAGAACTGCCTGGCCGCACCTCGAAGAGCTGATGCAAGAAGGAGCTACAACTCAGGTAAGCATCAGACTATCGAGGACGCCGGGTATCATGAGACATGAAATAAGCGTAGCTGTTGCTGATCAGCGGGTTATCAGCAAACCCCATAAGAAGCTATCACTATGCCTGGGCAACACGCTCTTATACACAACATCCATTGTATGTGACCTGTGTTCGACAAGAGGGCCAGTAGCTCCAGAGGCAGAAAAGTATGCTGAGTTGACTCCCCCGGCCCTACTATTATCCGGACAGCATGTAGCGGTGCTGCTCGCTCTTAACAGTAGAGTTGATCTTCAACACCAAAGAGACAAGCATGCTTCCGGCAAACGTTTATCCCGATTATGGCCACAGTTTGTGGTGTCTCGTGGCAAATGATACGATGCTCTAGACTACGACGCAGAGTCTGGTTCAAGAGGGGTCAACAAGTGTTGGGAAGGGGAGTACATAGTAGTTTTTTTCTCTTCTTTCTCTTCTTGTTTGACACTAAAAAAGGTGACGATCGTGGGCTCCAACAAATTGTCCTAGTGCGAAAATTAGTCTCCATCAAAACGCAATACTAGCCCAATCCAGGTGGCCATCCGTACTCGAGGTGGTCTCCAGCGTCTCCAGCTAGTCAGGAGTTTGGCCTCGAACCCTGGGAGAAATGACAATCGTCGTTCAGCCAAGTATTAGCTGCCCCCTAGGGTCCGGCCCGAATGTCCCAGACCACCAGAGTTGACTGTTTCTCTGGGTCCAGCTTGTCTAGCTGACTTAAAAGGGGTGCCTCGTAGGCTTAGCTATCCATCATATAGTTATAAGGAGTCCTGAGGTGGGTTGACTTTGTCGTCGTATGTTTGGTGAGCAGCAGCAGTCACTTGCTTCGTTCGTTTTGCCTTTTGTTTGTTGATATAATCCAGCAACCCCACGCCCCTCCATCGGGCGGAGGTTGATTGCGTGCTTCTTCTTGGGTTCCAAAACTTTTTTTTTTCTTACAGGAAGGGACTGTATTCTCACACACCCTTTGAACTGTTTGTTTTATCACGATGGCCATCGACAGCCGTGCACCGCAGATTCTTGCGGTCGCGTACACCTTCCTGGTGATTTCCACCGTTGCCACTGCTCTCCGCATCTACTGCCGTGGATGGGTCATCAAGGCATTCGCACTGGACGATTGGCTTGCCGTTGTTGCACAGGTATGCATCCAAAGATAAACCTCGGCTTCAAAGATGTCTTCAAAAATACTGACGCGTGGCAGGTTTTGTTCATTCTTTTCATCTCCTTCGAGGTCGGTGGTGTCCGCTATGGAAACGGACGACACTTTGCCGACATTCCGGCTGGGGATATTCCCAAGGCCATGCAGGTTAGTCTTCGCATGCTCACCAAGCCAAAAGTTCAGCCAGGGAACCCACTTGTTAACCCCCAGCGCTTTAGATGTGGTGGACGTGTGAGCCTCTTTATGTCTTAGCCAACATGGCGATCAAGGCCTCCATCGCTATCTTCTTGCTGCGCATCTGCGTCTCGAAATGGCACAAGTTCATCATTTACACCGTTCTCGGCGTCACCGAACTCTACAGTTTCGCCTTCTTCCTGCTCTTCCTTCTGCAATGCCGACCATTGTCTTTCTTTTGGCTCCGATACAGCGCCAACCCCCCTGACGGCTGGTGCTGGTCCGCGCCTATCATTCCCAAAACCTTCTATGGCTACTCGGCTATCAGCTGCTGGACCGATTGGACCTACAGTCTTCTGCCGGTCGCTTTGGTTTGGAACCTGCAGATGGAGAAGAAAGTCAAGATTTCCGTCATGCTCATTCTGGCAGCCGGTGCCATGTAGGTCACCCCAGGAAACCCCCTCCCCCCTCCCCCTTTCAAAAAACAAAAAACACCAAAAGTGGCGCCAGTGACTGACAAGAAGTAAATTTTTTTTTAAACACAGTGCCTCGAGTGCAACCATTGTCCGCTTCCCTTACCTTTACACGCTGACCGATGTCGACGATTTCCTCTACTCCACAACCGACATTGCGATCTGGTCCGCCGTAGAGACTGGGCTCGGTATCACCGCTGCCGGATTCGCCACGCTGCGACCTCTCCTGCGCCGCTTCTTCGGCGGCGGCTCTTCTGCGCCCGGTCACGGCTCCTCAGCTCACCAATGGCGCAGGACCGGCAGCGGTCACCCAAAGGGCAGCGCTAATGTCGATGCCTTCACCATGCACGACATGTCCGGAAAGCAAAAGTATGGAGTGACCACCGTCGTCCACTATGGCAACAACCATACCGATACCGATCTGGAGGGCCAAAAGCACAAGGGCGATACTGTGTCCGAAGCTTCAGATTCCAACTCTGGCGTTGGTGTTGCTGACTGGAGCAACAGCCAATCGAACCTGGCAGATATGTTTAACGAGCATCACCAGACCAGCCAAAGTGCCTGGAACGGTATCACGGTTAAGAAGTCCATCGTCCAGACTATACACTAAGAGCATATGACTGGTGCATAGATCGCAGACAATGCCAGCAGGCATTTGGGAAAGCGTCCTGTATTATATAATAACTTATACATCATCAATCACCATAGATGCATGTATCGGAGCCTACGATTCAGATGAGTCGCACGCAATGACATAACAAATTTACCAACACGATATGGAAGACTACTTGCTGATCAAACTTCTAAATCGTGCTCTTCGAACCTGAAATACTGATTCACATGAGTCATTTGGACGACCACCAGTTCAAACTTGAATACCTATCAACTCGGGATGGTTTCCGTTCTCCCAGACAACAGCCCCGGCCTATCGATCATTCCCTGAGCAAAGGAAACCATCCTGTGAAATGATTATTGTGAAATTAATAATTAACATGTGAATGTCACTCTCGCTTTCTTGTTCCCAGCATCAGTTTATGAAAATGCTACGAGCGGTTTGAAATCAGAGCTTCGCGCGAGCGAGGAGGCATGAGAGCGGTGATAACGACAGCATGTCGCTACTGGTCCGGATAACAATACTCGGACTCGCCATATAGAAGCACGCGACGTGAGGAGGGGTTCCTGCATATACTATAGTAGCGAATGCAATAACGACAATTCGGAGACTCGGCCAAATGTTTGGGCCGCGGTGGGGCCACGCCTTTGGACGGCGCAGCAGGAACGCAAACTTGTCAGACAGAACCGAAGTCCGTTGAGGAAGAAAGAAAAAGAAGCCGCTGACAGTCAAAAGTCAGCCGTGGCACACAAGTCTCAACCGTCTCAAGTGTCGGTCAGTGAACTGATAGAAGTGCACAGCGTTCGAAAGTCGTGTACATACGCTAATAATTTGCCACCAGATTCAACCTGGCAATGACTTCTCCACAAGTCCTCATCGTCGGCGCAGGTCCGGTGGGCCTCACTACTGCCCTGGTTCTTCACCAGGCTGGTGTTCCAGCGAACGCCATTCTCGTCGCAGACATCAGGTCATCGCGTGATCTTACACATAACTGGTCTAAGGCTCTGGTAGGTTCAACTAGAACTTACCTCATTTTCTTCCCTCCCAAACATTTATATTCCTGTCGGGAGTCGCAGAACAACTGCATTCAGAGCTCCAAGCCACGCATTCAAAGAGAAGATTTTACTAGCTCTACAGATGCTGCGGGAAATCCTCCTGAAGGAATTAAAAATATTGATCTCTTCTCATTCTCCCAGACTTTCAGCGCAAGCTCGCTCGAGGTCTTCCGCACCCTTGGCATCGCAACGAGATTTCTAAAAGACGCCATTGCCGTCCCCAACGCCCACTTTGGCGCCTTACGCCGACTTCTGGACCTCAACTACGACGTACTAGGGACGACGCATCCGTTTAACTGCACCTTTCCACAGGTGAAGACGGAGGAGATCCTACTACAGCGATGCGAGGAAGTCGGGATCCCGTTCACCTGGGGCCGGAAGTTCTTGGGCCTGGAGCAGAGAGCAGACGTTGTCTCTGCCACATTCGAGAGACAGGGCAGTGGCGAGGATGACAGCATGGAGACGATCGAGACTTCGTGGCTGGTCGGCTGTGACGGAACCCACAGCGCCGTCCGCGAGGCAGCCCGGATCTCATGGCAAGGAAAAGGGGCCACGAGCTACGGCTGGGTGGCAGACTGCACCGTGCAGGACGAGACGCCGGGGATGCGCACCGCCATGATCCAGGGACAAAAAATGCTCATGCAGACCATCTCCACGGGCATCGTCCGCTTCGTAGGGCTCTTTCCGCCCTCGGAAGAAACAGGGGTTGTCCAGCGACCAGGTCCGCCAGACAAGGACTTCATCATGAAGTGGGCCAAGAGATGTTTCGGTACTGACTACGGACTGCAGGATGTGGGCTGGTCGTCAGTCACCGGGAACGGCATGTACCATGCTGACACGTACCGCTCGCGCAGGGTTTTTCTTGCCGGCGACGCAGCGCACCAGCTTTTCCCCGCAGGAGGGCAGGGGATGAACACGGGGCTTCTGGACGCGACGAACCTGGCCTGGAAACTCGCGACGGTCGTGTGCGGCAGCATGTCAACCCGAAAGGCGGTGGTCGAGCGCGTCCTAGACAGCTACACGCGGGAGCGCAGGCCGGCTGTGCTGGCTGTGATGGAGAATATCAAGGTGCAGATGACTTTGTTCTTCGCGACTACTGACCAGGAGCAAGCCGTGGTCGATTTCGTCACGGAAGCTTTTGATCAGCCAGCTTTCAACAGACTGTGGGCGCGGCGCGTCACCGGGTTTGACGACCCGACTGGGCCATATCATCTGGAGGCCGGGAGAATACCGACAGGACACAGACTGGTGGGAAGTCGGCTGACACATATTGCCGACGATTATGCACAGGATCTACTTGAAGCGGCAAGGAAGAACGTATTCGTCCTCGCGTTTGTAGGTGAGTCGGCCAATGCAGCTATGGACAGAGAGGTACTCGCGGCTCGCCTCTTGTCAACGCCACACAGCGACAGGATCAAGCTGCTCGAAAAGCACGTCGAGCCGGTGGGAGACAGGTGGCAGGATATCCAAGCCTTTCTAATCCGCCCCGATTTGAGAGTGGCCTGGGTTGCTCTGGAACAAAGTCAAACAGAGGATAATGTGAACTCATTGGTGAGCCTTCTATCGTGGTGGTTTGGAGACGAGTAGGGTGCGCCCTCAGCAAGTAGTCGAATTAGCTTCCTAAACTTCGAGAAGGCATACACTTCACCTTCATACGACTTTCTCCCTCTCAGAATCTCCACGAAGACCTCGTGAATGTTTGCTCGTCTTTGATTATCTTACCCACGAGACCGTGTATTACGATCCATAAATGGATTCCCTCCCACCTGATACCCAGTCTCAGAGTACCATCGTCGGTTTCATAGCTCATCATCAAGCCAGACCTCCTGCCAGGAGTACAGTTCCCTGCCCAGGTTTGTCAGACTTCAGTCCACCGAGAAGCGGCACTTCCTTGTTGACAACTCACCAGAAGACGTGTTTTTTCTTGGGGCCCGAGTCCTTGAGAAGGATGTGCAGAGCCTCGGACATTTGACCAGTGGGCATCTCACGGACCACCTGATCGAGCCCAGGTTTGGACTCGTCATTGAGGATGACGCCCCAGAGTCGTTTCAGTACTTCAAGCTCGAGATTGATCGACTCAATGTCTGACCAATCTGTTGCATCCCGGCCGATCCTTTCGACATCATCAAGTCAATCCTCACACTCAGGACCTTTAGAAGGTACACGACCAATAATCGTGGTGTAGTCTGCTGGCTTCTTGTTCACGAACCGCAGTCGGACCCTGAGCGCCGCTGGCACCGAGGTATAGTCCAGTGTTGGTAGATAGCACAGAATGGTCAGGTCTGGGATGCGATCGAAGTAGCCCAAGGCCATGAGCTTCCTCAGCCTACGGAGGAACCTCAGGCGCTGGTGCTCCTCTCCAAACACGTGATACGCAGGGTCAGAGATCTTGAGGCCGATTGCGAACTTGTTGTGGCTGTAAAACATGTCGAGTGTCTCGTACCGAATCAAACGACAGACGCGGGTAAGAGCAGGCTGTTGCAGAGACAGGTACCTTGAATGGTCGCTGCCGTAGCAGGGGACAAGGTAGAACTCGTAGATCATGGAGCGGATCTCTAGGGGAAGCTTCAGGAGATCGAACGGGCCGGTGCGAACGAAGTCAAGGCTCTGCTGCGCAAAGCGATCAGATTAGCAGTGCTCAAGAATGTGATGACTGGGATCTAATCCCACCTTATCAGAACGAGCAGGCCCGGGCTGGAGCTTGAGCTGCTCAAGACTCTGTAGTGCCGTATCATCATCCTGTTTACGCTGTCAGCCTTCAGTCCTCAGTGTGGAGATATGCTACCAACGTGCTTGCCTCCTGGGGTTCATTGGCCTCTCTAGATCCAAGCAAGTGTGACCAGGCTTGTACAGCTCTTGCGCACGCGTCATCAATGAAGGCCTGCATCTTTCTTTGCATCTGAGGCGGCTGTTGATGTTGACTGGGTCGACGATGACAAGGCGGTGCGTTTTTGGGTCCTGGATCGCTGCCAGGCCAGCTTGATTGCATTCAGGACGGCAAAAAGATCGAGATTTGACAGCTTCAGGAGCGCTCACGCAGTTGATCTTGAGGGTGTGAAGCTGATCGCGGTTTGTTGTGGAAAGTTGAGAGGGGTTAAGCAGTCGATGTTGGGCTGGAGGAAAGTGGGGCTCCACCGTTAACTAGCACGCGGCTGTAGCATAATAACCCTGAGGGTCTGATCCCTGCACCCTCAGCCTGATCAACCAACCCTGACCACATAATATCTCAGCCACCATCCCAGCTCAAGGCCAGGTGTAGTTTCACTCATTTTCGAAAGCCGTAATTATCATGTCGTTCATGTGGTAACCTTTCAAGGGCCACCACCGTAAACCTGGGCGTAGGCCATCTTATGAAAAACCTTGCTTGCTCGAGTGTGATTGGGACTGGGATTGGAGTTGGCTCGGGTAGCATCCCACCATATCATTGTCCTTCTCATACTATTCATTGATATCTCAAAGTATGGAAAATTCATGGGTATATCAGTAGATCAGGGCTACTTTGAAGAAGTTGCTTAGTAGCAATAGTAGCTATAAGTTAGGGTAGAAGAGCGGCTACCAGTGAGGTAAGTAAATAACCGGGCTGATGATGGTATAACAGTTCAGTACGAATGGGTTGAGAGGGGGGGGGGGAGTGGTAATGATGGCAAGAATGCCCATTGGGACTGCATAGTATTATAAGTCCAAAAGGACACAAGGCAACAAATCGTTCGGAGAAATGTGAAGAAGAAGAGCATCCACGGCATTGGGAATGGGTAAAGGAATCTCCCAAGAGATGATCAAGGAGGGGGAGATGTCTACATAATTGAAGAAATAAATTATACTCTGGTATGTTCCTACTGACAGGTTGCATGTTGTAACAATGCACGGATAGGCTGTACAAGCCATCACATGAGCAAGAAAGCATCTGCATGACTTGACGATTCCTATGCTTTGTTCCAGGTAAGCTAATCACTCTCAGAGAACCTCCCTCCCCGTGTCCACTACTCAACATACATCTACCCCGAGAGTCAAACTCTGGAAAATCAGAGTCTGCAACTGGAAAGGAGTTAGATTTTTGCCTGGTACCATCGACAACGATCCAGCCCACGGTTGAACGGTCTCGTCACTTCTGACGTCGCGTCGAAAGAAGCAACCTAAAGACAAACGGGTAGAGTATTAGAACCGCGAAAAGCTCGGGGCACCTGCTCTCACCGCCCATCTCTCCCTCATCTCCTTCACCCGCTTCCTGGGAACATCCAAGGTTTTTTCTCTGCCACCTGCGTAATGAACTCATGCAATTCGTATCATCCCGAACCGAGACGTTACAAAGATTACCGTCCTCGTGATACTTATGTGGAGCGAGCGGGAGGTAGATGTATGCATACGGCGTTATATGGGCGTGAAATCACCCGAAATTAATGTACGTTGCCAACAGCAATTGGCCCATGGTGATGCATCTTGAAAGCCACACGGGAAGTTGAGATCTCACTTCCCCTCAATTCTCGTTACACACTTATTATATTGGATATTAAATGAGGGGTAAGGAAATGAAAAATGACCGAGACACCGCCGCTGCTAATTAGTTACTCCAAGAAGTGATTTGGGAGGGGAAAAGATGGGCAATATTGAGAGAAATTTCCAACTATATAAAGGCATTAGAGTGTTCGGCCAGGTAGGTAGACTTGGAAAGGTGAAAAGGAATAGGAAAGGAGTTGCAAAACAAGCACAGCACCAAACCAACAGCTAATTATAATATGGCAATTGACAAAACCCTTCTTGGGGCCCAAAAGGGTCTGCTCACAAAGCCAGTCTTTGGCCAGCTCCTGACAGTCAAGTTGAAAAACCAAGATGACACAATGCACACAGCCATCACCGGCTTGATCCGTGACCTGGACAAGACCATCAACTCCAAGCATCAAGACTGCGGCCTTGTGGCGGCCTTCTCCCCTGCACTTTGGGGCAAATGGACGGGGCGAGAGATTCCCATCCGCACTAAAGTCCTGGACGGCAAGCACAGCGACACTCACAAGTTTCGCAACACCGGAGGCGACGTGCTGCTCTTTGTCAAAGCACCAAGCCATGAGAAGGCCCAAGAGGTCGTCTCGGCCTTCCTCCCCGATCTCGAACCACTCGTGGGCTCGGGCCAAGTTGACATCACCGTTGGCGGCAAGCGTTCGGACAGCCGTGTCATCGGGGGCCGCTATGTCGATGGCATCACCAACCCAAACGACCCAGTCACCCTCGCCGAAGACATCCTCATCCGCGACGGGCCCTATCCCGGCTCCTGCTTCGGCCTGAGCCAAAAGTTCGAGTTCGACTGGCCAGCCATTGCCTCTCAGACGGCAGACGCACAAGATGAGATGATCGGCCGCAAAGTAGACGGCACCGTCCTGTCCCAGCACGGCCTGCGCGGGCATGTCCACCGCGCAGGCAACGTGAGAGATGCCAACGGCGACCAGAAGAAAATCCTGCGACAGGCCATGCCCTATGGGACAGCCGGCGGGTACTCTGCGCGAGAGGAGGGCGTCATGTTTGTGGCCTTTTGCAACGAGCAGGAACGGTTTGAGGCGCTGCTGAAGCATCTTATCGGAAAACATGCCGGACACGCTGCGGATCGTCTGCTGGCGACTGTTCAGGGCATTGGTGGTAGTTACTGGTACGTCCCAGCGGCGGCTGAGCTGGGAGTCGCTGGCGTCTCTGGGTCCGAGGATATCTACGAAGAGGATCACTGGAACGTCAGGAGTGAGAACGGCTATCTGTTCTACAACTCGCAGGACTATCTTCATCAGATGGGCCAACGCCATTATGTTGGTGGCGACCCGCCTAGTGATCGCGTCCTCGGGCTCATGGCGAGAGCCTTCAATCACTGGCGTGACGGATGGCTTCATCGCCAGAACTTTCCTCGCCTGCCTCACCTGAGCACTCTGCTGGACCCAAAGGACAAGGAGATCCTCCGAGGCAACGAGAAAGATGTGGCACTGCGCAAGGCTCTCGCAAACTCGCACACCCTGGCCAGCCTCCTCTCGTCACCAGACTCGACAATTGCCAAAGAGAACAACCTCTTGCGCATCGAGGCCAGGGAGCTCATTGTTGGGCAGATTCCCGACTTCACCCTCGGTCGGGGAAAGGAGGTGGTGCCCTATTTGGACAAGGACGAAGAACTCGCACACTGGCTCAAGAATGGGCTCAACGAGCACGCTTCCATGGGACACATTGTGCCCGACTACGATCTCATCGTCAAGAAGGGTATGCAGGGCTTAATTGACGACCTTCAGAACCGTCGTGAGGCCAAGGGAGGTGACGCCAATCAGTCCACGTTCTTCAAGGCGTCCATCATCTCACTGCACGCTGTCCAGTCCTACCTAGAGAACTGGGCACTGAACTGCGACAAGGTGACCCAGTTACCTGGACAAACACCCGAAGACGTGCAGAACATGAAAGAGAACGCAGCGCGCCTGCGACGCCTGGTGGACCAACCACCCGAGACCTTCCGCGACGCGGTGCAGCTCATCTTCTCGTTCCACTGCTGCCTGCATCTCGTCGGGGAGCTCACCTCGTTCAGCCGCCTCGATCAGGTCCTCTGGCCTTTCTGGCAGCGTGAGGAGGCGAGCCTATCGACGGAGCAGGCGCAGGACATCATCGATTGTCTCTTTATCAAGATTGGCGAAAACGCCTTCATCGACCGCGCCTTCATCTACGATTATTGCAATGTGGGCACATGTGCAGTGTGTGGGGTTGGAGGCAACTTTCCTCAGGGCGGAGGAATCAACCAATGGGTGCAGCAGATCACCGTGGGTGGTTACAAATTCACCGACGATGAAAAGCCCGAGGGCGGCGCGAACCCAGTCACCATGTTGTTTCTGAAGGCTGCACGCCGAATTCCTGTCAATGCGCCCACCGTGTCGCTGCGCACGTATAGGGAGATCCCTCAGGAATTTCTGGACGAGGCAGCCAAGTGTCTCCTTTCTGGCGGTGCCCAGCCGATGCTCTACAACGACGACAAGCTCTGCCAGGGGCTGTTGGACTCGGGAAGCACCGTCACGCGGGCCTGGTCCAGAAACTACGCCGCAGATGGCTGCTACGAGCCTATGTTTGCGGGGGCCAACGACTTCACCTTTGCAAGTGTCGCTATCATGCAGGCACTGGAGCAGACTCTGAACCAGGGGGCGACATATGCCGCTGCGGGACCAATCTACCTGCGAGGACTGAAGCAGACATTCCGTTCCCCACCCGCCAAGGAGGTGAAGACCTTTGAACAGCTACAGGAGGTCTTTGTGAAGCAGCTTGAGTGGCTCGTCATCCAGTGTTACAACGTCATGCTCAGCAATTATGGAAATCTCGTCAGCGTCTGCCCTAGTCCTCTCCTGTCGGTAGTCATCGATGGGTGCTCGGAAAAGGGGCGAGACCTGACGGATGGAGGGGGGCGTTTCCACGTCATTGCGCCGATGTGCATGGGTGTCTCCAACACGATTGATTCTCTGTATGCCATCAAGAAACTGGTCTATGACCCCGAGACTGCCGTCACTACCCTGCAGGAATTGGTGCGCTGTTTGATGAATGACTGGGGGTACAACATGATCGAGCCCTTCCAAGACCAGCTGCTGTAAGTTTCCGCGTGAGGGGATCTATTAATAAACATGCTAACACCGCGGTCAATGATGATGAAGGGGACCTGCTGATGCTGCCGAGCATGGTCTACGATTCCAGCAGCTGCGAGATACCGCTCTCGCTCTCCCCAAATGGGGCGGAGGCGATGAGGAAGTCAACGCCCTGGGCGAATGGCTCATGGACCAGCTCGTCAGGCTGTGCACAAGCGTCATAGACAAGGACAAGCCCTCGCCGGCGCTCAAGCCGCAGCTGGACGCTATCAAGGAGCGCTACAAGGACGATGAGGGCGGCTTCGAATTCGTGGTGACGCCTGGTATCGGCACGTTCGAGGGCTATGTCGGTGATGGAGCAGTATGCGGCGCCTCGGCTGATGGACGGCGCAACGGCAGCCCTCTCGCCTCAGACATGTCGCCGGCACCTGCGCCGCAGGACCTGAACCCTCCGAACCCGCGCTTCCGCAATATCTACCAGGCCATGAAGAGTGTCAAAGGGCATGCGGCCGAGTATGGGCTATCCAATGCGACTCCGGTCGATATGGTATGTCTCTAATTCTCTCCACTGATTCATCATGTCTCCTAGAACCGCTAGAGGAAAAGCAAATGGAGATACTTTTCTCTAATCTGAAAATTTATCCAGAATATCCAGGAATCTTTCCCGCTCCATGAGCTTCAACAATTCGTCAAGGCCTTTGCTGCAGGCGACGTTGGTGGGAACTTGATCTCACTTACATGTGCTGATCTTTCTACTTATGCGGCTGCTTCGAGGGATCCTGAGAAGTACAACTTGGTCCGTGTGAGGATGGGAGGCTGGACCGAGTTCTATGCCACCATGTTCCCCGAGCATCAGAAACAGCAGCAGAGAAGGCAATACTTCACGCATTAAGTGGGATGAGTAGGTCAAGGGGGCTATCGAATTGGAAGTATAAATACTTCAGTAGTAGCTCTTCTTTGTTTCTTTTCTCCTTCTTCCTTGGGCTCATCATCATACGGTGATTTGTCCACAATTTCTAAAGTGGCTCTTGTTGTTGTTGTTGTTGCTGCGGGACAAGAGATAATAATGCAGGCAGCTTTTTCGGGCAGCTCATTGGGGATGGGGGGGGGGGGCCTAATGTCATGAGAGGTACAGGCTTCCCTAATATATCCGTTAAGTCCTGTAACAGCGTGGGTTAGTGGCGGATTTCGGACAGTCTGAAATCCGGGCATTTGGGAACAAAATATCGTATTTAGGAACCTCCAATTCCGACCACGAAGTAGCATCCTTGTAGTCATCCTAATGAATACTTACTGGACGTCCTTCACAGATTTCGATACATTTATTGAAGCATTTACAGCCAAAACTATACATGGACAACAACAGACGGGCAGGGCAGCCGGCCCCATACGGTCATGCGTGCATGCAGTGTTATAAATCAAAATGCAAGTGTATGCTACTGGATGATCGAGGCACTTGCGAAAGGTAATACATCAGAATTCTCTCTCATTCACTTCCATTCGCAAAGGGTTTGTGGAAACACTCACATGCGATGATGAAACAGATGCCATCGTCTTGGCCAACGGTGCATCCCATCGGATGCAATCCGTCGCCGCAAGACCCGAACAAGCCAAGAGACCGGTTCCAAGGTTGCGCATCTTGAACAGAGGATCGACAGCCTCATGTCGTTGCTGAAGAACTCCACCCAATCTCCCGATGCGCTGGACGCGCTGCAAATAACATTACAACGAGAAATTCACGGCAGAAGATATGATGCCCTATCTGAAGTGCAATCTTCCATCATCGCCAATATTGCGCCAGAAGCCCTAATGGGACCAGCATCTACAAGTCGCTATACCTTGGATGACGATAATGATATCATTCGAAGACGGACGGATGGAAACACGGCATCGTTGACCCCTCCTCCAGTCGTCAATAAGTTCCCCGCTATAATTGGCGGTCCTCTTGACCCTCCGGATCACGAGAAGCAAGCCTGCTTAACCCGTTTCATCGATAAATTGCTCCCTTGCTGCCCTTTTGTTCATCTTCCTCAACAAACATCCATCGAGACACTCGGTAGGGATCGGCCATTCCTACTACTAGCAATTATCACGGTGGCCACGCCGTCCACAAAGATAAAACTCGCCAGAGGAGAAGAAATAAAGCGGATTCTAGCCCAGGAGCTGATCGTGGATGGTCACTCCAGTATCGACCTATTGCTCGCTGTTTTGACGTTCGTCGCGTGGAGTCACGATACGTTTCTCAACAAGAAAAGCATTTCCCGCCTCTTGACTCTCGCTCTGTCGGTCCTTTATGAGCTTGGGCTGAACGATGCGAAACAACAGACGGCCCATCCTACACTTACGAATGTTCCTGGTTTTAAAAAAGGAGGAGGAGGTGGTGGTGGCTGTGCCAATAAGAAGAAACTTGACGGAGCTGGCAACATGAACGAGGAACAGCTTCTTGAAGAGAGCCGAGTGATTCTTGGCTGCTATCTGCTCAGCGCCTCGTGAGTTTCCCCACATAAGAACCAAAAATGGTGACGGACTGCTTCTTGCTGCATAAAAAATGGCTGATAAAATGAGCCCTTACCTTGATAGAGTCTCAGCGTATTACAAACACATGGAGCCTTTACCCTGGACGTCTCGTCTAGAGGACTGCCTCCAGAGAGTGGAGTCAAATAATACCGCTGACTGTCCATCTGATTTAGTACTGGCAGTACAGGTCAGGCTGCAGCATCTAGCCCAGAAGGCTCATGAAATCCACAGTCACCAGAATCCTTTGTCCCCGCCCTTGATGCTCTACCGCGATGCAATACGTGAGCAGCTACGTCAAGTCGAGACCTTGATAATACCAAGCATGGCAAAAGCTGGTAAGAGATGCATTGACCTCCCTATCAGGGTGGTCGAGTTTCCTTTCAAGCTGACCTCGGATGCTTACACACACAAGATATTCTTCGGGCTCAAAGCCGCTATGTAGAGCTGTGTATCTGCGATGCCACAACCGAAGCCTTCCAAAATGCCGCCGAGGCAAGCGACATGCCTAGCGCAGAGAACCTGGAATACATCTGGCAGTCTGCCATGGCTGTGAAGTCCTGCTTTGAGATCTGGACGTCCGTTTCGCCGTCTGTCTGGGTCGGTCTGTCAGTACAAAACACTTTCCAGGTAGGCCGCTGCCTTGCGACCCTCTTCAGATTGTCTACGCTGAGCGGTAACGTGCGGGACCTCGAAGCCGTGCGAAAAAGTCTGAATGCGGTAGCTATTCTTGATGGAGTCAACGGAGTCATCCGTCAGGCAAGTGTCGAGGCGGGGGAGACTGCCGAGGACGACCTGTTCAAGAGAATGCTGCACAATTTCCAGGGCTTTCGTGAGGGATTGCTGGCAAGCTCGACCTCAGAACAGGAGATTGTTAGCGGTGGTGATGCACCAAAAGATGAAACGACACAAAAGTCCCGGACTCGCATTGTTCATGCCCCTATGGCATTTACAGTGCCTGCCTACGGCTTTTTTGGGACCGGCGAGTGGATGGAGCGAATATTTGATACTGAGCCATTCTGAAACCGACCAGACAATGGGCCGCGAGTTCTAGTTCTGCTCTTGATCAACTCCCCCATGTCTGGATAGTCTTTATTTCGTAGCGGGAAGTCCACTATCCATGACAAACCTCGACACGCAGCATTCCTGTCAAGCGGACTTTCAACGCTCACCCCAAGGTGCTAAAAATGAGCCTGATCCAATGGATACCCGCTCATCTTCTGATTTCAATCTACTGGCTCCTGCCCAATACACTGGACCACTTGTGCTTCCGTCGGGAGGATCTAAATCTTGGTCGAGTGGTGACGATATCCTCCCTCCCAAGACGGGGCCTTCGCAATGCCGTTATTTGCGTGCGTGACTCTATACATCATCCCAGTCTCCTGTTCTTGATGTATCGGCGGGAACTTGCGGTCCACGAAGCCGGCGTAGGCCTGGTTCCCTGTCCTCAGTTGTCCGTACGTGCAGGTCGCCACTGTTATGTTTTGAGTCCGAAGATCCGTGGCTGCAATGGATGCTAGAGCCCCGGCCTAGACTGTGCCCGGTGATAGTAAGGCTGTAATTATCCGGTGGCTGGTGTAGAGGCGAGGTAATAGAAGATAGCATCGCGAACGGAGAGGTACTAATCCAAGAATCTGCGTTAACTGAAGTCGGTTCGAAATGAAAAACCCGAGCTTCCTCTATCAGATATCAGCATGTGAGTGCAATAGCTAGCGATACGGTTCTAGGACATCTCTTGTCAGGCCAAGGACTGTCACAAGATTACTGACCTCTGTCGATACCACCAGAAGACGAGAAGGACGGATGTGTCTACAACTGGTACACCGTGTATTGTTGTCAGAGGTCTTATTTTTATATACGTTACATCCTCTGCAATGTTAACCAGGACAGATAGAACGTTATATACACGAATTTCATCTCAGGGCCGATACTCAAGATACCGACCATGGCTCCTCCACTACACCAGATCAGTCATTCCCGAGCACACCGTCAACACCATGTAACTACAAGCCCCGCCCTTTCCTTACTTGGACCGGTGGCACTTTGACTTGCTGTAAGGGATAAGAACAGGTTAGTACTTAATTGCCCCACCAGTGACCCCAACCATAACCAGAGCCTCCAGACCAGAAACCACCACCCCCACTAGTGTGCGTGGCTGCTGGCGCAGAAGAAGATACACCGCTCATGGAAGTGACTTGCCTTGAGGTGGCAGCGATGACAGAAGTGGCCAAGGTGGTGGCAGCCTCTGTAGCAGGAGTCGTAGCAGCAGCAGCGTCGCTAGTAGTGACAGCAGCCTTGGTAGACACAGCCTCGGTGGGGGCGACGGCAGCAGCAGATGAAGAGACAGCGCTTGAAGATGCGGGGGAGGCAGCGGCAACGGCAACCTCGGTTGATGTAGCTGGAATGGCAGAAGAAGAGGTCGACGCAACAATGGAAGACGAGGCCACTGCAGCGGTGGACGAGGCAGACGACGACGAGGAAGAAGAAGAAGACCCGTCGAGGCCCATGCAGGCAAAGCTCATCTTGGTAACGTTGGTAGAAGTGTAGCTCCAACCAACAACGCCATTCAGGTCCCAGTCCATGTTCACATAGGGCCAGCAGATACGCCCGTCGCCCATGGACACCATATCACCCGAGACATAGACATCCGACTTGACCAGAGGCTCTCCGACAGCGGTGCCGTTGCCAGTGCTGGTGACGAGCTGGTAGTAGGCTCCCGAGAAGGTTCCGCGGCACCCAAAAGCAATGTACTCGCAGAAGGGATCAGCAATCTCCTCCCAGGTGACGAGAGCGTTGGTGCCGTCAAACGTGGCCACGTGGGCATTGCTCATGTCGGCAGTCGTGGTGGTGGTAAGCCAGTTGACCTGCGAGTCGCCCGACGCAGCACCCACAGTGCTGGAAGCCTCAGCCTCGACCATGGTGTACTTGTCGGTAAAGGTAGCAATCGCAACATTACGACCGTTGGTGCGGTTGTAAGCACTGGTATAGCCTGTGCCCATCCAGGCGTTCTCGTAAAGATCGATGGCACCACGCGAGACCCAGGCAAAGATGTACCCGTCGCCGTCCTGCCAGCGGGCCAGGTTGCTGTACGAGCCCGACATGCCGCCCATGGGCTCACCATCGGCGCCGTTGGTGGTGTTCTCGTTGGAGATCTTGACGCCCTCGGTGGTCATGCCCTGGCCTTTGCTGTTCAGCCAGATGCCGCCCTGGTCCTCGGCGCAGACACTGGCGTAGGGGGCGGCGTCGGCGGCTTCGAGGGCGATGCCCGTGTTGTGAGAGCAGCCCCAATCCGAGCTGGCCCCGTCGATGACCACAATCTCGCCCGTCGAGTCCTCGATGTAGCGGATGGCGTCGCCAAAGTGGCCGTCGGCGTCTCCGTCGTAGGCGGTCACCACGGTGTAGGCGGCGTAACGACCGGTGACGTTGGAGTAGACCAGGTCGCCGTTCATGTCGGTAGCAGCCACTATTTATTTCGTTTGTCAGAAGATAACTAATACAATAATTATACTAAAAGATTATCATTCATGGAAAAGGGGAGGGAAAAACGTACTGTGACCCTCGGAGTCCGTCACATTTGGGCCGCCAAGCCATGTCTTCCACTGCTGTTCACCAGCAGCAGAAAACCTGTACAGAACAGGCACTGGTGTCTCGTCTGGAGGGGCATTGGTGGTACCAGAAGGCATAGCCTCGTTGGTTAGGAGGGCAAAGCCATCATCCTGGGCGACCAGACCTCCCGCCTCCTTTCCTCCCGAGATGGTGACGTTGATGCCGCTGGCCTCGAACGTAGTGGGGTCAATGGCCTGGACATGGACATCGGTGCCAGACCCGTCGAGGTAGGCAAGGTATGCAACGCTGCCTGAAGGAGACACGGCAAAAGGCGTGCGGCGGTGATGGATGTAGCCTGTCCAGTAGGCCGCCTTGACGGGGTCGAAATTGAAGTTGAGGGAGGCGGAGTCGACATAGGTTGTCAGGGACGAGTTGGTCAGGCCAGCAGCGTCTGCGACCGTCGACAGCGACAGCAGCGCTGGGACGAATGAAAAGAGCGAGTGTTTCATTTTTTTTTTTTGTTTTTTTGGTTTCTTGTTTATGTAATGAGTGTGGTCAACAACACTGTTGAATCAAAAAGAATGTGATAAAAAAAGAATGGATTGCAGATCAACTGCAGTAGCCTTGATGTCCTTCTGATGAACTGAATGGCATAATACAATAGTGGTGCACAAGAAAAGAAGGTTATAAAGGCCTCAGCAGCATCTTGTACTCCACAGGTTCAAGTGAGCTGAGCAGGGGGTGAAAGTCATCCTTCATGCCAAGGACCTGATCTCACGATGCAGCATCGTAAAAAGCTGTTTTGTTTGTGTCTAGAATCAATTGCGGGAACCCTGGCGGTGGATCACCCAAGCCGCCTAGAGGACTGGACGCATTTGTTCCGGTGGCGTGGAACCAAACCCCCCTGAGATCTCACCGGAATCATATGGGCATTCATATAAACAAGGAGTCGCTTCTTTCCCCTTGCAATTTTAACCAGGGCCATTAGCGATGCAGGCGGGGAAACTTTGTTTCCGCGAACGTTTCAAACATATTTACTATATATTATTTTTTTTTTCTTCCCATGCGTAGCGAAGGATAGCTTCAGCCCTACAAACTCTATTTCGTACGGTAGTAGACGGGAAAACCCGTGGACAATAAGAAATAAGAATCCACAGCGAACATGCATCAAATAAATCCTTCACCCAGAGAAAGGGGTAGCGATCGTCGATACCCATTCGTTACCTTAAACAATCGCAGCCTCGCATACAGAGCATGAATAAGGTAACGCGTAGTCTGGAAGCTGTAAGTTTAAAATCTTCTAGAAGGTGAATCTCTGAGAGGCGGGAATATTACCGAGAGAATACAAGGAAGCATATAGCCCAGATGCATGACGCTGACTTCCATAAATCAAGTCAGGAAGGGCAAAATGGCCTAATTCAGACAAATAGGTAGAGCGTTGCTTGCGTCATGAAAGGTTGCCTGAACCTCAACTTTATTAGGACATGATGATAACCTTGCCCATGAAAAGAAAGAATAAAAAGGAAAAGCAACTTTCAATATAGACCAAACAAGACAACGTATTCACCGCCCTCGCTATTCTGTTCCCACTAGGCATCCCCCTTTCTGAAAACCCCAAATCCCACACAAACATAATGCCCGTAACCGAGCTCGCCATCCTCCCCCTCGCCCAGGGCACCACCACCACCGCCCCAGCCAACCCAGCCTTCCACGCCAAGCTCCAGAAATCCATCCAAGTCATGCAGACCGCCCTCGGCCGCCCCGGCCGCCGCTTCACCTACTACCAGTCCCTCGACCACCCCCAGGTCCTGTACCTCCTCGGCGACTGGCGCTCCCCCTCCGAGCACCGGGACCAGTTCCTCCCCAGCCCGGAGAACCAGGAGCTCCTCCTGCTCCTGCGAGACGACCTCGACCTCGCGCGCATCGAGATGTACCACGTGGACGTGCCCAATGCTGCGGTGCCGGCGGACGCGCCGGTGCTGAGCCTCGGCTGGTTCCGTGTGCGGGGCCAGGACAAGGCTGCTTTTGAGGGGCGGGTGAAATCTTGGGCGTGGCTGAGTCATCGGGACCACAGTGGCCAGGAGGAGGGGGCGGGGGCGGGGTCTGCAGGGGGATGGAGAATTGAAAAGGCTTCTGGCGGGCGTGAAGAAGACAAAGGGAAGGAGGGGGAGGGGGAGGGGGAGGAGGAGGAGGAGGAGGAGGAGTGGGTGCTTTTCTGTGGATGGGAGAACGTAGATGAGTATGAGAAGCTTGCAGAGGCTGTGGCTCTGGACAAGTCAGAGCACTTTCGGGATCTTGTTCGCAGCGCTGAGGTCAGGCGTGCGACTCGCATCGACTTCGAGAATGAGGACATCTGAGGTCAATCAATGAGAATAGATATGTGATCTATCTGCCGGAGGGCTTTCTCCCATACTGTCCATCAATTATATAATCTTTCTGTGGGCCTTTCACAGTATATCCAAGCGACCAGTTCCTCAGATTCACGGCATTGAACCTGAACTCATATTTGACGTCGTAAAAGTCTTCGACGCAGAGGTGGCCTGCCTTGGCCTCCCACCCCTTGGTGATATCTCTCCTGGTGGCGTAATCATCTGGGACTGCGAAATCGACCTCGTGAAATAGATAGTCTGCCTTCCTCTGCTCCTCCTCTCGCCGCGGGTCCTTCCGGCTGAATGCATCGCCCGTCCGTACGAACCAGACACTCAACTTGTCCGTCTTTTCATTGTATCGCCAAACATAGCGCCGCGTCGCCGGGAAGGTGATGCCGGTGGTCGTCTTGAATTCGCCCTCTTCGATGTACAGATACTCTAGACCTGGGTCATCGTCATCGTTGTCGTCTCCGTCGACACATTTGAGACCGTCTTTTGTTCCTTGTCGGAGGAGAAATTTGGCCGTCCCGCTCCAGTGACCGCTGGGATGCGTGGGCAGCTTCGAGATGAGGTCTCTCTCCAACTGCCATTCGCCCAGCAGCGAGCGGAAGACGGCCCTCGCCACGAACTTTCCCTTCGTCAGCGAGGCCAGGACGGCCTCTCTCGTCTGTGCTAGGGATTTGTGCACTTCCGATGGCTGCGCAAGTGGGGAGGCATATCGCGACGGCGTCAGGATGTCCATAGGCATTTCATTGTGTGGCAGTGGTGGCGTATCCTGGGTTGATGAAGGCAGTAGAGGGATGTCCAGTGCAGCCGCAAACTCCTGCATCAAGAAGGCGTAGTCGCCCATGGGAAACTGAGAGGCGCGAGGATCCTTACGGAGCGCCGCAAATCGTGGGATGGAAGCGTCTTCGGCAAGGGCCCTCTGCATGGAGGGGCGGAGCTGGCCTTCTCGTTGCTGTGTCCAGAGCTCGGCCAGGAAGCGCGCCTGCATCTCCATGACGCCCCAGTATGGGCTGCGGTAGAAGCCAACGAAGCCCAAGTTAGGTACATCTGGTTGATGAGTGCCGTGGAACGCAAGAAGAACGGTGGTGTCAATATTGGTAGGGTCAAGAGCGAGGGTACGTTGGATCTCGTCCGGGAGGAAGGACAGAGAGGGTGCTGCCTCAAAACCAGTGGCAAGCACTATGGCAGCAACATCCGTGACGGCTCTAGGCTCTTGGTCAGAGGAGACGGGAGCAATGGTAGCCGTCGTCCCAGAGAGGGATCCAAGCCTGCCCTTTTCTAGAGTGATCAGACCCAATCGCACGAACTCTGTATAGCTGTCGCTGACGGCGAGATAGGCTGGTTCTTCGAGGTCATTTTCTGATGGAGCGAGCAGAGGCGAGAACTCAGTCTGGTCGGTGCCCAGGGCCGCTTGGAACAGTCCTTTGGTCACCTTGGCACTCTCGGGGGTGATATGGCCTTGCGTGTTGTGAAGTGGCCCAGGCCGATTGGCCAAGTTGTACGATGCAAAGTCGAGAGGTGCAAACGGCGCAGCAGCACGGCCTGCTGCTGGTGACGTGAACAGTGGGAATACCCATATAGGTCGCTGGATGAGGTGGTGGACAGTGTACTTGTCCGCGCCGGATAGCCTCCCAGCTGGGTCTGGGGAGTTGACAGCGGACAATAGATGAGATGCGATGGTCCCGGCAATCTCGACCCCTGACATCTGGCCCCCTACGACGAGGATCTTGCCCCCCTTTCCATCTGCATCTGGGAGCAGCGTCTCGAGGTCCCTGTACCGGCTGCTGTGCACAACGGGTATCCCGCCGGTGTCTCTCAGCCCTGGCAGAGTAGGAATGACTGGTCTTCCGAAGAATCCGGACGCAACAACGAGATAGTCGTAGTCGGCCTCGTCCACAAGTCCGTCTTGGGACCGGGCAGTGACATGCCATGTCCTGCCCTCCTTCTCGCCGCGTGGTGCGGCACTCTCCACCGTCCACCCAAGCCGCAGACGAAACCTCTCCTCCTCGAGCGCACAGTACCTGACAAGGTACTGCTGCAGATACCTCCCCACCTGCCACGCCCTCGGCAGGTGCGGCGCATCTTGTTCCCAGGCCAGGTCGCTGAACTGCATTGTATGCCTGCTCTGGTTTGCCAGCATGAGAGGGTGCACCAGCCCAGCACTGTCAGTCTTGTCCACTGGCCAGAGGCCGCCGATCCGAGGCTGAGCGTCAAACATGGTGACTGTGAAGCTGGAGCCTAGGCCAGAAGCAGCAGAAGATGGGCGGTGAAGCAGCTCCTTTGCGGCCACCAGCCCGGAAGGTCCGGCGCCGATTATGCAGACTCTCTGAGGCGCCGCCATGGTGCTGAGAAACCTGCCGTACACAAGACAGGTGCTTGAAGCAAATGCAGATGCGTCTGTGCGACAGTGACAGCTGAATCAGTGTCACGATGGCGTATGGAACAGGCGGTCGTCGAGGGTGATGATGCAGTGCTGGTTGGTTGTACAGTAACTTTTGTTCCCGCGGGATTTTCCAGCTCGAGTTGTTCCTATTCAGTCAGAGAAAAAAAAAAAAAAAGAGAAGAGAAGAAAAGACAGATGCCGTGCCCATATCCATACCCATATCCAAGAAAGAAAAAAGAAAAAACCATATAAAGAGATCGGAACGCCGGCTTTGAGTGATCTCACATAAGATTTAAGATGTGTCCTTGTCGGTTGTTGTTGTCGTTGTTCAGGTTTTGCTTCAGTGATGCCCGACCCAGCAGCACCCTGTGGAATCACGGCAGTCACAAGTTACAGTCTTACATAAGCCATGTCTCATGGACCAGTAAAGGACGTCAGAGCATGCTTAGTCATCGGTGCTAGCAACCTCTCCTCAACACCTTCCCAAAACAAAAAACAGTTCCCGGGAGACAGAAGGAACCAGTCTTCCTCGTTCTTCCTCACCTTCTTTACTTTTCCTGATTCTGAAATACGGCCTCCGAATTAATTCCAACCATTTGAGAGAGAATTTGCATGACAGGAAATTCCAATAGCCTTTACGCAGTCCAACGCCGAGCGAGACACAGGTGGGAAGTAGGTATAAGGAGCCCTAGTCAGGAACAGGCGCAGCTGCTGTCTAAGACAGATGATGTTGCCTCGAGTTTTATTGTGCAAGCCACTCTTCATGTGGATCGGTGGTGATGAAGAATTCAGCTCTTCATATTCTGGTGCGGAATTGGGCAATGTCGTTGTGCCAAAGAACAATCCATCTGCTGGTCAGGAATCAGCAGACCATGCCGATTCTCTGAACTCCAACACAAGCCGTTCCGATAAAAGATTACATTCACCCACGCCTTCATCCCTGGGCTCGAGTGGGCTGACCTCGTGCTGGTGTAGCATTGTTGTCCGTGCTTTATCATCAAAGAGGCAACCAATCTCGAACGGAGTCACGAGAACCAGAGGTGCAGTTCCTCAGTCAGTTGTGCTCCGAGGTAAAGCTGACGCAGCTCCTAGGGTAATTGACAAATTATTGCATTGGAAGGATCCTCTATAGTCTTCTGCGAGATCTGTTCCGATATCGTCGTGTTTCAAACCTCAGCCACGGCTTGCTCACGGTTTCTCTTACCGAATGATCCTGGCCAACGCCACAGACAGCCTCAAAATACTTTGTGCGCATATCATTTTTTTTGTGGTCGAAATCTGACGACGTCCGAGATATATTCTCACAAGGATCTAAGAAATTTCTCGAGGGTCCTTCAAGGTCGTTGCGCCCTGTTTTGTTGTGCTGTGAGAAAATGCCAGCCCTTTGCAATTCTGCCGTTGACATTAGACTGCTGGTTGATATTTGATAATGATGGGTTGACACCACCGAGTGCCAGCAAGCCAAACCCGCCTTTACTGTAATTTAATTGCGGTGTCGTAAGCTGCAGTTTCCGCGCCCAGATCAAGAGCACCGCGGATACCTGCAGCACGCCCACGCGCTTTGGGTTCCACGCGAACTCGGGTGCGTGCGTCTCGGGAAAATCTCTTGGGATTTTCTTTTTCGAGTAGCCGCCACGGAGAAAACTTGGACCCAATTGCCAGAATTGGGGGGTGTTCTCCAGATGATTCCGGTGGCCAGATTCGCCCGGGGCTCTGAGGTATAACAACTCTGAGCACCTTTGCCCAGCTGGCAACGATGCAGTGCACCCATGTTCGGTATGTGTACTTGTACTTATGTCCTTGCTAGATGGGAGAAGCAAAAACCGCAATCGATCGTGTAGGCATCAGCCCATTGCTTCGGAAGCGAGGCAGGCTGTACGACCACCGCAAGCCTCCTAGGGCTCACCTCGGGACCAGATAGTCAATTTCCGTCGGGTGATGTTTTTCGGCCCACAGCGAACAGGCGCAGTGACATCTCATGTGCATCTTTGTGTCTTACAGACTTTGATAAATTCAATACGGAAATCTCCCTTTCCCTCTCACTCTCATGACACAGCAGCGGGTCTTGCTTGTCTCACGACTCATCACGGCCAAGATCCTCTCCCAAGCAATACCTCAATATGCTTAGCTGAGCTCACCATCGCACAGCACCAGGCTGGCTGATGCTAGCGAGCAGGAACTCCCCTATGACAGCCCGAATCCTAGGATTAATGCGTGTGACTGCGGGTGCTGGATCAGACATGTTGACTTGGGGTGCAGTAATATCCCGGATAGATATCGAAGGAGACAGCACAGCAGATATTTTCGGGAAAACTTTCAGCCGCAGGTGCAGAATGGTAAAAAAAACCAAAAAACCAAAGGCTATGCAGTGAGTCGAGCCAGCTCCGACAACTCGACGCCTCTTGAACTTATTGATACAGACGCATGACAGATTCTTTTTCGGACTTGCGGCCTTTGACGATGTCTGGGCAAAGCACACATACTCTCAACCTGTCATCGCGCTCAAGTCTGAGCTGGTCGAAAGCCACTTTTTGGAATGTCAGGTCGTGGCCGCCACAGAGAGTCGTCCCGCAGCCTACCGACCAGTCACCAGTGAGGGGAAATTAACCTTTCGATCCTTCTTCTCCTGCCTTTGAGTTGACTCCTGAGTGGCATTGGTCTTGGACCAATGGAGGCCCTCCCGAGACTTGGTGTTTGGACCGTACGCTACGATGACCGTAAGGGACCTGCAAGATGTTGGCGATGTTTTCAGCATATTTCTCTCTTCACACCATTGACCATCATGGATGATCTTTAGCCCTTTGAACCCCGTTTAAGCTGATTATAACCCGATATCGAGTCCCTTCGCGCGAACGGCTCATAAAATCCAGGCAACAAAGTGATCATGTTGCGGTGAGGGCAGACAGGTAAATACTATGTGTTCCTGCACGGCCAACACGCAGGTTTCTAGGCTGTGCTTTTGTGCCAACCTAGCTACTGGTACCTTGTACCTCGCCCCCCCCCCCCCGCCCCCTCTCTCTCTCCTCTGATGGCCCAGGCGCACCTCAGTCAAGGCTGTCCTCCGCTTCCCTCGGTCTGTGGCACGGTAAGATCTCAGACAATGTGGTGAATGTGTTCACCCACAGGACTGGCCACAATCTAGCCTCACCCGCAGCACTGCTTGCCTGATTCTCGAATCATGATGTCGCTAGAGAAGCAGTTAATGCGGCGACTTTGGGAGGAAGGATATATGTACGTGTTACGAAGCCATGGCTGGTGGTAATAGTATTCATTCGTGATGGATGGACAGACGGAGGGACGGAGGGACTCGACGACTGACAGGAACATCAGCATAATCTTGATCTTGATTGCTATGTCTCAGATCCCAAGATGCGGGCTCTTTTGGATAGTCATGACTGTCTCGGATCAGCTATTTGTTGCACACAACACAATATATATTATTTCATGGCCCGTTTTTAGACTGACACGGTTGGAAAGTCGGTCAACGTTATGTGAGCACATTCAGCATACATGCATGCACAAGTGCATCCAGGAGGAGGGAAAAGGATGTGCTGGGACAGGGGGGGGGGTTCGCGTTTTCACCACGCGGGGCCCATAGAAGCGACACCCGCCAACAAGGAGCAGATGGCCTACGTACTACAATGTACACCCAGAACCACCCTGCCACCTTCCAAGGGTCATGTTCATTGATTGGCCACTGGCACAAACGGTTGAAGGATTCGAAGACCAGCAGCGGTTTGAGTGGGTCTCTGGTTTAGTGGCAAAGTTGTATGTACTCCACATTTGGGAGGGGGGGATTCGCGGGGAGGAGGGATTTGGTACCATGGGGGTTTCCCCAGACCTGCCAAAACCCACTGTGGCCCTCCAACTTGTAGCGCCCACAGAGCCTGGCACGCCTGGAAATTCTCTCTTAGCAGCATAGCATAAGTAGACAAGTCTTCATCAAAGTCAAGTCACCATTTAAACTGCCCAACAACTGTGAACTTGGATTTTACTTGCTTAACAACCCTATTTTCGTTCCTCTATTCCAGGAGGTCAGGCATCAGACGAAAAAGAGGCCTCAACTACCACTTTCACCTTGTCTCTCTTCCAGTGCTGCTGCAAATACAGGGATGGCACTGCCCTACCTGGGCTTTCTCTTAGTGCAGACAGTGACAAGGCTGGGGGGGGGGGCGCTAGAATGCCAGTGACTCTATGTGTACATCCTTCCCTCCGCCGTAGTCCCCCTTTTCCTTCCCCGTCTTACCCTTCCTTCCTCCCAGTGGGGTTTGGTTTTTCCCTTGGGGTCCTTCAGTCTGTCTACCTTGGTTCCTCTGACCCTATCTCTTTTTTCTGTTGTTTTGCACTTTGTTCTCACTGCACCACAGATGCAGAGTTCAATCTCTCTTACCAGAAGTCTGTGCCACAGCCTTCCCTTCCCCAATCATTTGTCCACTTGTTCTTTCAGGTCGTCATCTGTTGTGCTGCACTCTCTGTGCTGCTTCTATCGTCACACACACAGTCGTTGTTGGTGAACAATCCTGCAAATCAACTCTCCTTGAGATTTGACATTGTCGTCGAGGTCATACAGATGTAAGTGATATCCCATTTTCTATTGTCATTACCAAACTTACTTTGCCCTCCCCAAATTGTCCTACACCCAGACAATCCATCCATTCGCCTACCCTTGTCTTCCCCAGATCTTTTTTTCTTCCCCACTCCTCCTTCTTCCCCTCCTTGCCTAGAGTCAGGTGGTAATCCTCCCTGACCTAGTCCCCTCCCCTTCTTTTCCCTGCCCCTTCGGTGTTGGTCGGCCTCTGTTATTTGGAAACACAGCACACTTACCCTCTTCCCTAGCTGCTGCTGCTGCTGACTGTGGCGGGCCATGACAATATCCTTTTCGGTTGAAGGGGTGCTTCCTATCCATCTTGATCCATCCTCCTAGAACACCCATACTTGCAGCCCTATTTTATGATTAATAATTGTCATTCACTTTTACAATCATCACTCCCCTCTTTTTTTCCCTTCTCTTTAGCCCCCCCCCCCTCTCTCTCTTTCTCATTCCATCTTATCGTCTTGCATATCGTCTCCACATCCAAGACTCTGACCTCCTACGTCCTGCTCCTGGTCAAGTGGGCACGACACTGGATTTGTGTCCAGTGCACATATCTTAGGGAGGGGAAGGAAGGAAGAAAAAAAAGAAAAGGTTGTGCTCCTTTACCTGCAAGTTACAGGCTTGTCTGCTCTACCCCGCAACTGACCTTTCCTGACCTTGCCTTCTCTCCCTGTTGCAAAAATTGTCTGGTAGTGAGTTACTTGTCAGCTTTTATGGGCTGGACAAGGTTTAACTTCCTAAAACCTATCCTGGCATGGGCAGAAATGTCCCTGATTGAATCGGTACTGACGACATCACACAGCCTTCCTGTCTCAACCTCATCAAACCTCCTCATCTACGACAACAAACCCAAGGTCTAGCGTCGAGGACCAGTCCCAAACTCTTCATATCAACCACTGTCACCACCACAGCCGACTACAACAACAGCAATCTCAGCTCAGAGCAAGATGAGTGACAACGACACTGAGAAGGCCAGCGAGCTGCGCCAGAACTATGTCGGCACGCTGCGAGACCTTCCCGAGGATCCTGATGCCGGCCTCTCGGACGAGGAAAAGGCTGCCATCGACCGCAAGCTGATCTGGCGCCTCGACTGGATTCTCATCCCCTGGCTCTGCCTCCTGTACCTGATGGCCTTCCTCGATCGTACCAACATCGGCAATGCCAAGATCGCCGGTCTTGTGGCCGATCCCCCTGCTGGCATTGGAATCCATACTTCTCAGCAGTACAACTCCACCCTGACCATCTTCTTTGTCTCGTATGCCGTCTTCGAGCCACTCACCAACATCCTGCTGAAGAAACTCCGGCCTTCCAGGTTCATCCCACTCATCATGTAAGAGAGAAAGAGAGAGCCCCTTTTTCTCTGGGCGTGGACAAAACACTAACGCTTTCTGAACTAGGATTGGATGGGGTTGCAGCATGCTTGGTATGGGTTTCGTCAAGAACTGGTCCGGCCTCATGGCTGCTCGTTGGTTTCTCGGTCTCACGGAGGCCGGTCTTTTCCCCGGCATCAACTACTACCTGTCCTGTTGGTACAAGCGATCGGAGTTTGGCGTTCGAGCAGTAAGTCTCCATCTCTCTCTATCTATTCTTTTTCAGGGCTCTGATCATCCACCTAGGCTATCTTCTTCTCGGCTGCCGCGCTCTCTGGCTCGTTTGGTGGACTTCTCGCTGCTGCCATCGAGAAGATGGACGGCATCGGTGGACGGCCCGGCTGGGCGTGGATCTTCATCCTGGAGGGCCTCCTCACGATCGTTATCGGCGTCTTTTCCTTCTGGCTGGTGCATGACTTCCCCGATGTAGCCAGGTTCCTGTCGCCCGAGGACCGGGCGCGCGTCATCCGCCGCCTGAAGCTGGACCAGCAGTCCTCGGCCTCGCACGAGGACTTCACCATGCGGTACTTTTGGCAGGCCATAGCCGACTGGAAGATGTGGCTGGGCATGGTCATCTACATGGGCTGCGACATGCCGCTCTACGCCTTCAGCCTGTTCCTCCCAAGCATCATCTCCGACCTGGGCATCGCTGGCGGCTCGACCGTCAAGTCCCAGCTTCTCACCGTCCCGCCCTACGCAGCCGCCGCCGTCCTCACCATCGCCATCGGCTTCGTGGCCGACCGCACCCGCGCCCGCGGCCTATGCAACATCGCCGTCTCCCTCCTGGGCATCGTCGGCTTCAGCATGCTCATCGGCTCCAGTAACGCCGCCGTCCAGTACGCCGGCACCTTCCTGGGCGCCCTGGGCATCTACCCGTGCATCGCCAACACTATCACCTGGATGGCCAACAACATCGAGGGCGTCTACAAGCGGGGAGTCGTCCTTGGCTTCGTCATCGGGTGGGGAAACCTCAACGGCATCGTCTCGTCCAACATTTACTTCCAGGCCCCGCGCTACTACCAGGGCCACGGCACCATCATCGCCTACATGGTGCTTTTTCTCCTGGGCGGCTCGCTGCTCATGACCCTGCTTCTGCGCGCAGAGAACAAGAGGCGCCTCGAGGGGGGGCGGGACGTCTGGGCCGAGGGCAAGTCAGAGCCTGAGGTCGAGGCCATGGGCGACATGCGGCCCGACTTTTTGTACACAACGTAGCAGGGAGTTGTTGCCGTCTTCTTCATTCTTTTCCTGGGGTAAACGGTAGCCTCTGTGCCTGCTACAGGGTCCCACGACCCGACTATTGTCTTTCTTCTTCTTCTTTCCCCCCCTCCTTAATAGCTGGGAAAGAACTACAAGAAGATTCCTTCTAGCTGAATGAGGGTAACTGTTGGAAGGATGGGGAAAGGGAATGAATGGTCTCGTCTCTACGGGTTTTCTATTCCAGCTTCGGCGCAGATGGCGTTCATCTTCCTTCTCTCTCTCCCTTTGATCCCTTTGCCTTTGGTCTAGGGCTCTACTATAGGTCGCGATGATAGTAAGGGGTGACTTTTGAAAGGCAGTTCTGATACCAATACATGATTTCGTGCTATAAATATTGTGTGATTGAAGGTGAGTGTGCATAACTTTCTGTATATTGTACGTCGGTTTGTCCTTATATTACATTATCTCAGAACACCGACTTGTTCCTCGCCAAGTCTGATACTACGCCGCCTATGTTCCCCGAGAATTTTGAACAATAACAACATACTGGACAAACTCGAGAGATCTTCGCCAGTGGAGGAGAAGGTCTCTTTGTAGGATATCCTAGCGAAAGGCTGCTCTGGAAGTGGCCCAAGAGGTATGGCAGGGGAACGGGTGGAACACGAGATGTGTGATATAGCAGTGGCTATGACAGAGCAGATTCATTCATTGTGGGAGCTGGCAAGATCGGTAAATCGAAATGACAGCATCCGGTAGTGGTGAGTTGTACAGATCTCACGGGACGGAGGCGGGTGGGTGGCAGGACGTAATTACCTTTGAAACTTTGAAACGTAAAATTTGATAGTGTGAGGGATGGTTCATGCTGGGTCCCGACGGTGACAGGTATGTAGGACGGTGCACAGATGAGCACAGGGCGGGGAAGGAGGAGGGGAAAATGGTGGAGATTCGCAAGATCATTCTCCAGTGTTGCCGCTCTGAGGTCTTGCATGACGAAAGGAGAGGGAAGAGAGAGGGGGGGGGGGGGGTAGAACGAGAGATGTAGGTGGCTACATATTTGGAAGTGAAGGAGGGCTACTTCTATAAGAAATCCGTGCTGAGGAGTGGTCTTGCGGTCGGGTGACAAGGACAGATAGAGATGCCAGTGAGGCGTTTCATCTCCTCGAGTGATGATTATTGAATGGATGGACGAGTTGTTGGGCTTGGAAAACGAGGACTGAGCGGATTTATGTAACATGTGAGATGAACTGTTTTCACCTGATGGTCTTGCTCAGGTCTAATGAAACTCATGGTCGAGTAAATATGTGACGAGGTGAGTGATGTTCCCCTTATATTATCCACTGAACAATATCATACTAGCTCAAGATGGAATTCTCAAGGGAACCTAAACGCATTAGCAAAGTTGAGGCCAATTGCAACGGCGCCAAACTGTTGTAACTTGTAAGTAAATGGCTATAGCTGAGATAAGTGTCAGTCACATGGCTCGACGGAGACCAACAATTAATCACTGCACGCATCTTGCCTCCCTCAATACCACTATTCCAGGCTCTATAATTCTTTTCTGTGTCATTTCCTTCCTCCCTAAAGCTGTAACTTAATACATCAAATGACAATGTACAATAGAAGTGGGTTCTCCGTGCCGAGGCCCACTGCTGTCAACTGCCGAGATCCACCGTACATCATTTTGTGACGTCCGAATATCTCGACGTCACCTTTCCCATCTCGCTCCGGCATCATATGTATTGCTGTACAACAAACTCTGCTACCAGTCAGACAGGCTCGCATTGATACAGTGCGTCCTCTCCTCCTGCCCACGCCATGGCACTACCACCACCTACCGCCACAGAAGGCGACGACTTCCTTCCCGTCCTGTCACCCGAGACCGAACAACAGCAACAGCAGAAGCAGAAGCAGCTCGAGGATCACAATCCACGTGAACTCGGTGAAAAAACACAGACGATCCTTTCCGGTCTTCCCTCGGCCAGTCTCGCCCAGAGCATTGACCTGCCGCTGCCCCGGATCGACCACGACTTTCGGCTGTCGGCCAGGTTGGAGCGTAAGGTCTCGCTGGGCCAGAGCTGCTGGGGCGAGCGGAACTGGGTTGGCATCTGTGGAGGGGACTGGAGCGCCACCTGGGGGCGGGGGAAGATTGTGGTGCGTCGAGATCCTTTTTCTTCCCCCTTTCTCCTTCCCTACCCTTTTGTGTCCTTCCGGGTTAATCAATTCACAATTACGACTTGATCTGACAAACAAAACAAAAAAAAATCCGAGTCATGACAACAGCCTGGCGGCCAAGACGCCCAACTCCTTACAGAAGACAAGTTCACGTTCGTGGACACACGGTACCTCCTCGTCACAGACGATGCCGAGCCAGCGCACATCATGGTGCGCACCGAAGGGTGGAGGACGGGCCCGGCGGACGTGCTGAGCAGACTTCTGGACCCTGTGGAGGGCGACAAGGTGGACCCTTCCGAGTACCGCTTTCGACTGTTCGTAAGGCTGGAAACGGGGGATGAGAGGTATCGTTGGGTGAATTCGGGCATGTGGGTCGGGAGTGGCATCAGGAGGGGTGCGGCAGGTGAGTTTATTATGTTTCTTTTAGGGTTCTCTGCTGAGGTTTGAGTGTGGCTGACGAGGATGGTAGTGATTTATGATGGCTATCGACTGCTCTGACGGTTGTGTTGAATGGAAGTGGTGGCTGCTTGTTTCAGACAATGGAGGTTATGGGCGAGGGACTGAACCAGAATTGAGTCCTAATACTTATCTCCAAGGCTCGATCCCTCGATGTGTTCGCCCAAGCAAATATTGCAAGATCCTGACCATTTCTCGAGAGGTGACCCACAATGCTACGGGTCATCTCGCTCATGCTTGAACAAACCTCACTCAAAGGCGCTTGGAAAACTGTTGCTCTAGGGAAAATATTGTTGAGAGCTGGTGCACACTCGACCTTGGACGCGAGAACAGAGTCCTTTCCGGTACACTTTTCCTCCCAGTCGAAACCTCTGCCTTGCATTCAGATGACCCCATTTCATACCTATGGCAACAGACAAGTTCTTCTTATCGGGATGAATTGTTGTTATGACACATTTACTCAAGGAGGCAGTATGAGTGTCTTCCGTACTCTTGCACACATTCTTTGATAAAGTGCAGAACACCCAGGCCAAAGGAATATATCAACCACTCACCATTGATTGCTTCCTCTGTGAGTTCGCAGCCAAGACGGACTTACTATGTATAAAGTCTTGGAACACTCAGCTCGGGGCTGTGCATGCTTGGCGCAACCTTCTTTTTCTGTTGTCATACTGCTTACTTAGACGCTTGCCCTGTGTCTGCAGTGCATTAGCAGGAGAAGAGCTGAGAAGGAGCACACCAGGTCTTCCCTGAAACCCAAATAAAAAGGCTGAGAGACATCTCCGATCCTCCCGTCCTTTCCTTACGTCACTTGCATTCCTCACAAGAACAACATCGAACCATCATTACTATCATACCATTGATTGTTTACAAGACAAAGAGACCTACAGCCTGCCTCTTTGCAACTCTCCTATAACTTGTCACGATTCAAGGACGACTGCCTACTTACAAAGATGAGTCTGTCCATATTCAACGCGCATCCTTACGACAAGGAGTACCTCACCGCTGCTTGTGGAGCGCGCAAGGCCTCCAACGACAGTACGGCTACCGAGATCCAGCTGAGTTTCCACGACTTCCCACTCTCATCAGACACTGCGTCTCTGGCCGCTGGGTCCACAGCCGTGTGCGCGTTCGTCAACGATGATCTCTCGGCACCCATCCTGGAGGCCCTCCACCAGAGCGGCGTCCAGGCCATCCTGCTCCGCTGCGCAGGGTACAACAATGTTGACCTGGACAGGGCAAGGGCGCTGGGCCTCTTCGTGGCCAACGTGCCGAGCTACTCGCCCGAGGCGGTGGCCGAGTTCGCGGTGGCGCTCATCCAGACGCTCAACCGCAAGACGCACAGGGCATACAACCGGGTGCGCGAGGGCAACTTCAGCCTGGACGGCCTGCTGGGGACTACGCTGCACGGGAAGACAGTAGGCATCTGTGGGACGGGCAAGATCGGGGTGTGTCTGGCCCGGATCATGAGCGGGTTCGGGTGCAGGGTCCTGGCGTTCGACCCGCACGAGAATGACGAGTTCAAAAAATATGGCACCTATGTGGACTTTGACACGGTGCTCTCGTCGTCGGACTTTGTCAGCCTGCACTGCCCTCTTATGCCCCACACCAAACACATCATCAACAGCGCGGCGCTCAAGAAGATGAAGCCGGGCGCCATGCTGGTCAACACGAGCCGCGGCGCCCTGATCGACACCAGGAGCGTCATCCGGGCCCTGAAGGACCGCGAGCTGGGCGGCCTGGCCCTCGACGTGTACGAGGGGGAGGGTAAGATCTTCTACAAGGACCACTCCAACTCCATTATCAAGGATGACGACCTCATGCGCCTTATGACCTTCCCCAATGTCATCATCTGCGGTCACCAGGCCTTCTTCACCAAGGAGGCGCTCACCGAGATTGCCGAGTGTACCTTGAGAAACCTGGAGGATTTTCTGGAAGGCAGGCAGTGCAAAAACTCGTTGATCGAGAACCCGCTGTCGAGGAGGGACTCTGGGCCTGTGCGGAATGTCTGATCTGGTGCAGTAATTAAGCGTGGAAATGGAGGATACGAGCTGAACTTGGTGGATTCACAAAGAGAAAAGAAAAATGGCAATGAACTGATGGGTATTTCTCTTCTCAAACCTAAGGCCTACAACAAAAAGAAAATTCACTACTCTTTCTTGCGCCCTTTTAAACCTCGTTCAAGTGTGTTCCGTCCTCGGTATGTTGATCTGAGAATTAAGTATGGGTCGCCTGTGACGTTTTATCTTTGCCCCCCTGAACACTCTTTGGCCATCAGGGCTTGAGAGATCCATTATGCACTGTAACCCCACAATGCTAGAAAGCATGAAACCCGTCTTTAGATAGCCCAGGCCCCGGTTCTCAGCGACACCACCCTCCATACATATAATCTTAAACCCTGTTCTTCCTACTTACATAGCATTGGCAGACCTTTCTTCACTCATTCTCCACACATCCGACACAAACCCCCCATCCCCAATGTTCTCCTCCTTTACCAACATCACAGACTTTGCCTCCGCCTTCCACAAAGGCACGAGACACTTCTTCACCACCCGAACCCTCGACCCAGGCGGTAGTGGCATCTACGGCCCGGCGTCCTATCTCGTTCACCCCGCGCTGCCGAACCACACCATTTACACGCCCCACCCGAGCGCCCTAGCTAAGGATGAGAAACTCCCTGTGCTTGTGTGGGCGAACGGCATGGGGCTGGCTTGGGGTTTGATGTTTGGTTGTTTCCTGCGGGAGATTGCTTCGCATGGGTATATTGTGATTGCCAGCGGCGGGCCTGGGGACGAGGATACTTGGGCCGGCCTGGGGAGGCTGCAGCAGGTGGACGAGGGGGCTATGCTGGAGGCTGTGGCCTGGGTGGTTGATGCTGAGGCGAAGCAGCAGCAGGGGGCTGGGCTGGACGCTGGAGACGTCAGAGCGCATATCGATGGGTCGCAGATTGCGCTGGCCGGGCAGAGTAAAGGGGCCATCGATGCGTATGCCGCGGCAGCGGTGCTGAAGGCAAAAGCCAAGGCAGAGGGGGTTAGAGACAGGGTGAAGACGGTCGGGGTGTTCAACTCGGGTTTGATTTTTCGGTCGGCGGACAAGGTGGAGCAGGTAAAAGGGTTGACGGTGCCGGTGTTTTTCTTCATCGGGGGTCCTGCGGATTTGGCGCATCGGAATGCTGAGATGGATTGGGATTTGTTGCCTGGGGATTTGCCAGCTTGGATGGGGAATCTGGATGTAGGTCACATGGGTACGTTTTATGATGAGGACGAGAAGGGGGGCAAGTTTGGGCGGGCTGCGGTGGACTGGTTGGATTTTGTGTTGAAGGGGGATGGAGGGGCTGGGAGGAGGATGGTGGAGGGGTATGGCCTTGGGGGGTGGAAGGTCAGGTCGCAGAATCTGTGATGGAGTTCAGAGGGGAGGGGTTGAGAAATAGAATGGAGTGATGCAGGCCTTGAGGGAGCAGGCCAGGTATAAGTACAGCCGAGATCAAACATAGAAAGTAATTATTTCGAATTTGAGATACATTCAAGTGATGCACTCAGGGATTGCTTTCATCGGCGAGAGCACGGTATGTCTGCTCTTGTTTGATGGTATTCTGCTTGGCTGTCCTTACCTGCCCACCAACACGGAAGAGAGTTCTATGGGATGTTCGGCTCTTATTTCCTTATTATTCTAGTTGATATAGAACGAGTTCTGCAAAGACTAGAAGAGAACTTTTTCCTTGAGCAACTGTCCCTTCTCTAAATATTTACTTGTGCTCGTCACTGACAGTCGAGTGCAATTTTCAAAAGCCCGACTGATCATCTTGAAATCCATGTTGACTTATCCCTTGGCTTCGTCTTGTCATGTTCCTCGACGGATATGCCTCTCGTTAATGTAAAATTGCAGTCCAACAGTCCGAAGCTGTCGCAGATGATTCCAAGGAGGGGCGTTCGAATGAACAATGAATGACCTCTATCACGCTTGAGATGCCGAATAATAAAGGCATGTCGCAAAAGTGATCTCTAGTGTGGTCGCACCGACTGGACCGTATAAATTTTCCACAAATCTCTCCATGAGACTGTCGACCTTGTGAGCTGCCCGATTGACTCGGAATTGCTAATTATGTTTAAATCCTGATTAGTTCGGACTATTGGTGGTGCAAGCATGCAGGATTCCCTCCCTGCGTCCTGCCATCAGTCTCGGGTTGAGTCAAGGTACTTAATTAATCCTTTTTCGAAAGAGCATCCCCTCTTTAGAGCGTCAGCTGCTCGGCTTAAATTCATGGATCAAGGTCATAGGATGCCCAACAGGCAGGCAGACTGACCTGCAGGGGCGACGACATCTGCCCATGGTACGTACAATGGAAGGATTGATTCAAGGAGGATGCGTTGAATCGATTTATCGATATAAGACAAGGGTCGGTCAGTCACATATTTAACAGGTCATTGGCAATCCATTCCTTTCTTGATCCTGAGCTCTTTGGATCCTGGCTTTCACTGAAACACCCCCAGAGGCGCCCGAGGACCGAGGAAGAAACGATCGGGCAGTTGTTTCATGCAGGTACCGCAAGCTAATGCAAGCAAGCTTGTTCTGCCACAGTAATGCTTCTACCAACAGAAGCGAGTAAGTAAAGCAGTGTCGCATTCCCCCTCTCTGCTGCTCTGTGTGTGTGTGTGTGTGTGTATTTGTGTGGTCTGACAGGCCCCTCCTTTCCAAAAGGGTGGCGCCAGCAGGTGATGGGCGCCACGAAAGGGGGACGGCTGATTCGAGGGATTGATTGGGCGTGGATCCCCTATCCCGACGCCTCCCACGGCTCACGACACGGCGAATGAGAGCGAGACATTGACCATGCAGGCGTCCGGCTCGAAACGACGACGGCATTTCGAGGGCGCGATCCCTTTGTGAACAAATTTACCCTTTTGCTGTTGGGGTTGGTGAGAAGGTGGCATGAATTTTGTTTTGTGAATGAATTATTCGACGTTGAAATTTTCTCTTTACTTTTTTTTTCTTCCTTCTTCGTTCCTTGAAACAAGGCCGCTGTGTTCTCCACACATTCACTACTTTCTATTTCATCCTTTTCATCCCATATCTCGCAACACTTGTGTTGTTTATAGACAGCCGAGCTGTTTGTAAGATCTTTTCGCATTCCATTCCGACAGCGCAGGTGTCGCTCCTCCTTCTCTTGAGAAGGACATTCAACTTGTTCATTCGGCCATCCTGCCTATAAAATAGTAGGCGTCCACTCATTCCCACTACAAAACTTAGTCCGGCCTTTCGCAACGAAGGACAACGAGAAGACAGTCACTCTCTCACGGCAGTCAGTCTTTTCTCTCTTAAACCTCCTCGCAGAACATCTCGGCCGATTTGCAAACACACGACTTTCACCAAACATACAACACGAAAGAAAGAAAGAAAGAAAGAAAGAGAAACACAACTTAAAGATGAATCTGACAACACCACGCATGGCTGTCGTGGCCACCTTACTCGTCTTTTTCACCACTACCACTTCTCTCGCCAGCGCCGACAACAGTATCCACCAGAAGCGCCATGTCCAGCTCGTGAGCCCAACCCCATACAACTGGGATGAATATGGCCCCACGAACCCGCTCAACCCAGACGGCTCCGACTACCCATGCAAGGTCCCCCAGGGCGACGCCTTCGTCATCAACGGCACGGCCACCGAGATGGCCATCGGCGAGGAGCAGTCCGTCTCCTTCGCCGGCTGGGCAGTGCACGGCGGTGGAAGCTGCCAATTTGCCCTGACAGAGGGCCACACGCCCACCAAGGACTCGGCTTGGAAGGTCATCCACTCCATCGAGGGCGGCTGTCCCAAGGCCAACGTCACAGGAAACCTCGAACCGGGCCAGGACCCAGACACGTATACTTTCACCATCCCAGACGACTTTGCTCCTGGTGAGTATACTTGGGCCTGGACCTGGGTCAACCGCATCGCTGGGTCGCCTGAGTTCTACATGAATTGTGCGCCTGTCACTGTCACTGACGGCGACGCCACCACCAAGTTCAGAAGGGCCCAAAAGGAGGCTGCGAGGAAGAGGACAAAGGCCGGGGCTGCCGCGACGACTTACCCCGATCTGTTTCTTGCCAACATTGGCAGCGCCAGCAGTGGCTGTACTACCTCTGAGGCCCTGTACGAGCAGGTGGCCATCGCCTATCCTTACCCGGGAAATTCTGTCAGCTACCCCAACGGCCAGGACAACTTGTTCCCTCAGGCCTGTGATGGCAACCCACGGAACAACGGCACTGCTTCGGCGGCGACGAGTGGTGCTGTCACTGGCCAGCCTTCTGCTACTACTACTTCTTCCACGGCGGGAGACTCTGCTCTTCCTTCTTATGGAGGAGCTGGTCCCTCTTCTTCGAGCGTCGCTGATGAAACGACAATCGTGAGCAGCCTCCCGACACCGGCCACTGCCACTGGATCTGTCACCGCTCTCCCGACCACTCTGGCCACCACAGTGGGACCATCTGGTGTAGCAGCCTCATCTTCTTCGCAATACAGCGTACCTGCCTACCAGACAGCATCTACAGTTGCATCCTCCACAGCCTCCGCAGCCACCCCCTCTGGCACCACCTCGTTGGACAGCCCTTGCACGGATGGCTACCTGCTCTGTGTAGACGGCGACGAGTTCAGCACCTGCACGGGTGGTGAGTGGGATGCGCCTCAGAATCTGGCCCTAAACACGACCTGTGAGGAGGAGGGCCCGAGTGTTGGCCTCAACATCACCTATCACTGGGACTAAGTGCTGTACTACCCAGAAGGGCGGAGACTTTGAAAAGTGGGAGGCTCGGAGATAGTTTAACTTCTTTGTAGGATATGAGAATACACGTAAACATAGATTCTAGGACTTTTGATTGTACTTATTTGATGATACTTTATTTTCTTTTTGCGGACCGCAGGCTCAGGCAGCATAGCGTATTGGAACCGTTTGGCCTTGATTGTGCAGTATAGGACTTTAAGAATACCGCTTTTGAGTTTCATGAATCACTCTGGCATATTGAATCACAAGTGACATGATTATGAGACAATCTACAGTGAATTCATCTCTAGGGGACAATTAAACTGACTTCTATAAAGTCGTTATCATATGGAAGGATCATAAGCGCATTTTAAAAGACTTGCCTCGCAAAGTGTAGTCAATTTTCCATTGTCTCATGTCTGTAGTGTACCTATCAATTTGAGACCATGCTGTTTCCAGGTCTTCTGGATATCTTTCCATTGACTCATTGTGCCCCTTTTCTTGAGTGAACACCCAAACAAGTTCAAATCACCAAGAGAAGAAAACGACCGCTTGTTCGCAAAATGCTCCACCATCCTCCCTTCCAGGCAACTTACCCGGCAACCCCCTCCCTTACGAAAAAGGCAAAGGGGTCTGGATAAACAAGGCGGCCATCAGCTTTACCTAAAGTCCCCTACACTTGATGCACTGGCCTGAGAGAGTCACCGCCACAATGCCGTGAATCCAACACTTGCCGTAGGTGATTGGTGGGGGGGCCTCCTTATGGATCTGGTGGGAGGACTCGCCTGAGGACTTCTTGGCCTCAGGTTCAGGCGTGGAGGACTTCTTGTCGGTATTCGTCATCTTGATTATGTAATTATTGATTGTTTTCTTGTGTTAATCTGCTTGGGTGTGGGTTCATGCACGGTTGTTGGATTATTTGTTTGTGTGTTGGGAACGAAGAAGAGGAAGGAAAGAGTTTGGAGAATCTCATGGTATTTATAAATATCTCAGCTAACAACCCTTTGTAATAGGACTCATAGGAGTCCTCGAGTTGGCTAGCGACATAAGCTATTGCTCAAGGCAATTAGATGTGCAACTGGCATATGTATATGTTCATGCTACAGTCACTTATTCATACTGATGACCTCAGGGTGGAAGGCACCTCCATCAACGCTCTCTGAATAAAGTCCCATACATAAACACACAAAACTGTGACTAGTCCTGGTGTTTTGGTATGATTTGACCTGTCTGTCTGGTCACCCTGAACCGGTAAATGGCTGCAAGCCTGGACAGTCATGTCAAGCTGTGGAACACAAAACTCGTGTGAGTGTTATTATCAAAAACCTATTCTATTTCACTACTATAAAGGTCGCACCAAGTAAGTTTGTTTATTAATAATACAGATGACTAAGGAACCAGAGCTGCAACCAATCCATGTGTCTTCCTCAGCAATGGTTTCTGCCAGTACTACCAAACCTAAATATCACACGAAGCGGGCATCACTACTTCAACAAGTCAAACATCATCATAAACTAAAGCACACTGCGGAACGTGAACCACTCTGTCTTCAAATTATTCAATTAGCTAAGTGTATCTTCTTGACAGACACCACCTCCCCAATTTTCTGATGTCTATGCCTTCTTTTCTCCTCTCTATATAAATGATGTATATATATGCATATATATGCACCTGTGTGGGTATATCCATCACAACAAACAGGCCTTCCCACCACCTAGCCTGCATGTCTTCGGAATCACTTTCCAGGTAAGAAAACCACCACCACACTTTGATGTCATGAAACATGATAGACCAAAAATCCAGGCAATTGCAAGTTCTTGAGAGGGGAAGAAAAGAAAGGGCAAAGGAAAAAACGCCATATGAACTCCAAGCCATGCTGTATGAATGAGAACCGTCCATCCATGTATATATGCGGATGCTGTAACAAAGCCCAGGAACAGACCGCGCCCAGATGCACAAGTAATTTGTACACCCACACCGCCGCTACCAACCCAGTCCACTTAATTTTTTGCTATGCCACAGAAGACCCACCGAATATAGGGAAAGAAATGAGATGATAGATTCACCAAAAAAAAAAAAAAAGGGGGGGGGGGGGGCGGGGGGGGCCGGGAGCCGTCCACGCCGCCGAGGGGGGGTGGCCCGCCGCACGCG
>JACWRQ010000202.1:56306-66899 GCA_014849955.1 Cryphonectria carpinicola | reverse complement strand
GAGAGAGAGAGAGAGAGAGAGAGAGAGAGAGAGAGAGAGAGAGAGAGAGAGAGAGAGAGAGAGAAATATCGACGGATGACTTGTCGAGACGAGCAAGAGGCTGACAAATGTGTGCGCGCGCGCCGTTCCAGCAACATGTCAACAACGTGACCTACATCCGCTACGCCGAGTCCACCCGCGTTAACTGGGCGACCAACTTCGCCATTCGGGTCGACCCAGCCCACCGGCGCCAGTGGGCGGGCCTGATGACCCCTCACGGCGTCGGCCTCATCATGAAGAGCATCAAGGCCGACTTCAAGTTTCCCCTAACCTATCCGGACCGCGTCTCCGTCTACCACAAGCTGCGCCACGCGCCTTCGTCGTCGTCGTCCTCCTCCTCCTCCCTGGCGCTGGACGCCGTGGTGCTCTCGCACAAGCACAGGCGGGTGGCGGCGCGCATCGAGGAGGACGTCGTCATCTACGACTACGAGGCTGCGGGCAAGACGGCGATGCCGACGTTCATGCGGGACGTGCTGGAGGAGACGTTTGCAAGTCAGGAGGCCGAGGGGGCGCGGGCGACGAGGCGGATCTGGGAGCTGATCGGCGCGGTGGAGAGGCTCGAGAAGGCGACGTGGGACAGGCCGGATGCGAAGGAGGACCTGGGCGCCGCCGGGGGAACGAAATGAGGTCGGGAGAGAGAGGGAGAGAGAGAGAGACACATCATGGGCTGCCGTGAGCCGAGCATCAACCATCAGCAATCGACAACAAACCCCTATGCGAATATTGAGTTCTTTCGCGCCCTCGTTCTCGATCTCGATCTCGATCTCGATCTCGAGTTCTTTCGCCGTTCTCGCTCCGGCTGTACAGTAAGCACTGGACAAGAGGCAAAGGCCCGGCCGATACGGTACGGAGCAGCTGAGGAGGGCAACACCTGTCGTGAGCCTCGCTCCGAGGTTGTACTGCGCGAAACGTCATGTCGAACAGCAATGGCGGTGTGTTGATCCCGAGTGCGCATTGGCTCGAGCTTTCAGCTGCCTGTGCATTGTCTGCGCCCAATCTGATGTCAGACACTCAAGACGACGTCGTTCTCGTTCTCGTTCCTGGAACGACCTCGTTGCGACGATGCCAACAGTGATGATGCTGATTATGATGATGACAATGGCCATCTTCTAGCTCACCGGATGATGGACCTTGACGAGCTCCTATAAAGTCGGCTAATGTCGTGTACAGAAGGAATATAATCAGACCTCACTCATCCCTCCACCGCAAACCACGATCTGGCGCAACCACATTCTGTTGCTACTTCAGACTCCATCATGGCCTTCTCATCTCAATTCGCCCTTCTGGTGGCTGTTACACTGGCCCTGATGGCATCCGCAGGCCTTTGTGCTCCCGCCGGCGGCAGCCCAGAAGCTCAGAAGCTCGCCGACCCCAGCTATGGCCCTATCCCAGGCCAGTCGACGCTCTACAGCGACTACCGCGGCAAGGCTGCTCCCTTTCCAGCCAACATCACGAGCCCGGTCTACCCGACCGCCAGCGGCGCACCTGGAGAGGACGACGTGGTCTGGCAGAACCTCCTCGCTGCCGAGTGGGTCATCTTCAACTTCTACCAGCAGGGCGTCGAGGCTTTCAACGTCAGCTCCTTCACCGCCCTCGGCCTGCCCAACACAACATACGACCGCATCCAGGAGATCCGCGACAACGAGGCCGGCCACCTGCGCATCTTCCAGGACCAGATCAGCCCCACATCCATCAAGCCCGGCCCCTGCCAGTACGAGTTCCCCTTCACCGGTGCCGCGTCGTTCTTGGCGCTGTCCCTCGTCATCGAGGTCGGCAGCATGGCCTTCCTGACCGGGCTGGTCCAGGAGCCCCATTCCGCCGCCGCCCGCGGCGCGATGCTCGCCATCTCGGACGTCGAGACCCGCCACACCGTCTGGAACCTCATCGAGGTCCTGGGCGCCGACCCCTTCAGCGGGCCGAGCGACACCGTGTTTCCCTACGCAAATCAGATCCTGCAGACGACCAACAGGTTCATCGTCCCGGGGAGCTGTCCACAGGACAACCCGACGTACCCCAGCCCGGGCCAGGACCTCCCGCCCATGGGCGTCGCGGACGGGACTGCGTCCATCGCGCCGGGGGCGACGGTCGCGCTGAACTTTACGGACCCAGCAAACCAGCCGGTCTTTGAGCAAGGGCGGGACTACTTCGCCGTGTTCTTTCACGCCGTCGGCAACATCAGCGTGCCTGTCGAGGTGGCTGGCTGGCGGGCAGGGGAGCAGGTCGAGGTCGCGATCCCGCCGTTCGAGGAGGGCCGCGGCGTGGTCATTGTGGTCCTTGCTGAGGCCGAGGGGGCCCCTGGCCTGGAAAGTGTTGTTGCTGGGCCGGAGATTCTGGTCGAGCAGGCTGAAGCGGTTGGATTGGCTTTTGCATGATGAGGGCCTGAATCTCGCCTCAATATATGTGTATATATAGGTTACAAACGGGGAGGTCCTATGTTATAAAGGAGAATTCGAGCCCTGCGATGTTGGTCTCGGTCATCTTAAATGTGTTACCTTATGATGTGATGCATTGCTACTATGGGAACACCACTATTACAGCAGATTTGATACCTGAAGTAAAGGTACCAGTTACGGCATTAGATACAGCATAGATAAGAGCGTCTATGCCGCCAATGTCCAAGTTGTGTCCCCTATGTTCGAGACAGATTTCTTCAGCTTCTTGCCTTCTCTCCCTCGTGACAATTCGAAAGACTCCCCAAATACACTGGGTTTCTAATACATAGCGGGCGCTAATAACCTTCAAACATGAGAGGATCATAACAAAATAGAGGTTCCATAATCACAGACTTTAATATTGTCAAAGGAGACAAGTCAACTACACAGCCAAGGTGTCACGAATCTGTTCTTATAGCAAAGCGACTTTGAGAATATCAGGGGCATTGACCAAGATTTAACATGAGAGATAAATACGCATGGTGGCCTAGCAATCTTAAATACTACTACTCCTACTCCTCCTCCTCCTCCTCCTCCTACTACTACTATGGACTCTATATGACAACCTAACACTAATTTATAGCTTCATCACCGGTATACTGGAATAATATATTACAACGCCCAAATAAGTTTCGTATTCGCAAAGCCTACTCTTGTCGGTCCAAAAGATATGCTCGCTAGTATCCAGCAATCTTACTGTTACAAGACCGTAACCTTTTTCGGTCAGCCGTGATGTTAGGCATGAACTCTATCTATGCTCTATGCAGACTCAAGCTCAGTCTTGAAAAATCACGTGCCTCTAGTCTGCTCGATCTCATTAGACCTTCTGGTCAGGACTTTTGTCATTACTCTCTTAACTCTGGGCGAGCTTCTTAAGGGCGCTCGTGTATCTATAAAGACTCTAATGCCTATACGCTCGCCTGGGGAATAATAAGAGATCGTAGCGTGCTCACGGACCCGTAAGGCTCCCGAGGGGTGTGGCAAAACGGTACAAAATTAATCGCAAGCATCAGTCGAAGCTCTAGGGTTTCGAAGGGCAAGAGGAGATTTGTGCTGAAAGAACAAATAAAAGGCTACTCAAGGCAGGATAATGTAATAATCGGCGAGGATTTGGAGAGCTGACATAGCAAATTATGGTTAAAAATACGTCCAACTTGTCTGTGCTGACTCCGGATGCACCAGCTTTGTTTGATCCAATGTATCGCATTTATTGAAACAGGCTCTCGTCTATAAGTGAATAGGTAGAAAAATAACTAGTAGTTCTGCTTGGCTGGGCTCATAAGCCGCAAAGGTTCTAAAAAGCCACGGAGGATTTTGTTTTACTACCACTGGTCTCATTATTTGGGTTAATTTGAAGAGAGAGAGAGAGAGAGAGAAAGTGAAATTCTGTTGCCTGTTTCCTTGCGGCTGATATCTTGATCCAAATCTATGTCTATGTCTATATCGGTCCGTAAATGCTGATGGTACACCCTCCTCCCGAGCTGACACCCGTCAGACCTCTGCGCCCACCCTCTCTCAGGCTGTTCTTTGCATCCCCGATCCCTGAGCAGACACACCATAAAATAAAATAAAAAAAAGAGAAGAAAAACAATTGCATGAAACATCTGCCGAAAATCATACTAGGCACCAGGATGGTGGTAACCGTCGTCGGGCTGCCATTCAGGAGCCCAGGTGTTCTGTCCCCACCCATAACTCGCATCGCCCGGGTCGTACTCGGCACCCGCCATGTTCATATGACCAGTGGCATAGGCGGAGGCGGAGGGATCTGAGGCAGAGGCAGATTGGCCTGCAGCATCTCCGTAGTACTGCTCCTGCATCTTTTCGGCCTCCAGCATGTCCATCTCGGCCTTGAGCTCCTGGTAGGCGGACGTCAGGGTCTGGTTGAGCAGCTCGGCCTGCTGCACCTGCTGCTCGAGCTCCCGCAGCCTCTGCTCGCGGCGCTCGCGGTATGCCCTCTGGGAGTTTCGGTTCTTGGCTCGTCGCCTCTGGGTGCTCTCCGAGTTAGCAATTTTTTTTTTTTGGAGAAGATGATAAAAATGTCACTGAGGAGACAGGGAGGAGAGCGAAGACCCACCGAGTTTTGCTCTTCCTCTCGGCTTGAATCGCCCTTCTTCTTCTTTGGCTCTTTTAATTTCTTGGACATCGAGTCCGAAGTAGAGTTCTTGAACGGATCGTTTCCGCGTCCAGAACTGCTCCCGCCGTACTTGCTCGATCCAGGCATGGTGGAAGATGTAGATAATAATACAGACGTATGCTGTCGATCACGACTCTAGAAAGTCCAGTTGTATCGAGTTGTATCTTGTTTACAAGACGCAGGCACGGGTATGCTCGACCAAGCTTGCCTTCAACAAACAGATCTTTTGAACGTTCGTCCTTGCATACTTATATGAAAACCTCGACATGAACTCATCCTATTCATAGGACGGACGCTACGAGAGAAAGCGTTCCAAAAGTTCGCATAGTTTCTTAACTTATCCAGACGACTCCGGCCAAGACCGAATAGACTGACTCCCCCTTGTACAGCCCCAAACCTTGTTGACCCAAGAGTGACACTTTTTTTTTTTCTTTCTCTCTCTATATCTCTCTTGTCTTTCTGTTTTGATAAAAAAGAGCCGAGCGAATTTGGCGATGGAGCCGTGATGACAATGGCAGGGCGGGCATCACCCCGGGAAAGGACTGCAAAGCCTCGTCATACTCACTACTCATCAGAAGGGGGGGAGGAGACCTTGCAGAGCATGATTTCTCATCTTGTAGTCTGGGATTTTCTCTTTCCCCTCTCCTGCTCCATGGCATCCGGTTCTAGATGCAGGACACGGCGGAAAAGGAGGTGGGGGGGGGGGTGGTTTAGTAGAGTCTGCGCCTCGCATGTCATTATGCCCTGTGAGTTTTTTTTCTTTCTCTTTCTTTCTCTCTTGCTTGATTTTTTTTTGTGGGGAGAGTGAACTTGGGTATTACAAGATGATGATCCATCACCTTACAAAGAGACCATTCTGATTCTGCCTGGTGCCTGAGCTAAACGGCGTCTTGGTCTGGGGGGGAGGTCGCCGAACCGTTAAGCTGCTGAATGTGATAATTTCCATGTCTGGCGATAGGCTGGTTTCGAATGCTGGGGAATAACGGGGAATGTTCGGGCCTGTTTTTTTTGATATCACTTAACATCCCCCTGGCTATAGTACGGCGGCTTTTGAAACTTTTCCCCCCTCTCCCTTCACCTTGGGGGCCAACAAAAAACCCTGCGCCTTAATAATACAACCGCAGCCGCATGTCAACGCCTTGTTATTCCCTCCATGCCATGCCCCTTGGACAGAATGAGAATATGTAATCAAAATCTGCGGAGATAGGATTGGAAATAATATCCAAAACTTGGAGTGGCACACTTACTCTTTCTCAAAGAGAGCGACAATAATTATGGAGCATCAGGTATGTTAGTGCTTGCTGAATATTTTAGTTCTGACGCACGGAACGAAAGGGAAAGAAGAAGAACAAGACCCTCCCCCCCCCCCTCTCCCAAAAATGTTATACAGCTCACATGGCTCTCACAAGGTTTCCAATCCTTTGTAAGACCTGACTGATCACCTCTATAGAATCTAGACTGACCATTGTTGGTCTGAGCCGTCCCGTCGTGGTGGCACTGCGTCTTACATTCAGGCTTGTGTGTGATCAAACGGGGCCATTCGCGGGCCTAATCTAGAAGTAAAGATCATTCTATCCCATATCCACATAATAATAATATTGTGGGGCCCAAGAGAAAGCCTATAATCATTCTCCCCCCCCCCCCTCTCTTCTTCGTGTCTTGCCTCCTTCTCTCTCTCCCCTTCTCTCTTCTCTTTTTCTTTACTCCTCGGCACAAGAGGATTGGAAGGAAGCAGGGCTGAGGCGACAAGGTGAGAGAAAGCCATCATGCCTGTATATCCCTTAGTTACTTTATCATATACGTGACTCGCCGTTTATTTCTTTTCTTTTTTGTGACCCGGTCGGTCCGAATGGGAATGTCATGTAGGAAGACAAAGCGTATTCAATACGATCCAGTACTAAAAACCACGCCTGGCCTCTCGTCGACAGCATCCTCCCCTCCCTCTCAGAAGCCTGGCTGATTCCATCAGGAGCTCAACTTTGTCGTCATGGGGTATAGAAGTGATTACTGTAAAGTATGGTTCTTGGACGAGAACGCACCTTGTGCCTCCTCCCTCCTCCCTCCTCCTCCCCCCCCCCTCGGGGCCCCCCACATGTCAGAGTTTAAATGTTCGTCCGCACGGCACTCGGCCTGCATGCAGCTGCAGCTTCTTCCGCACACGAGGCTCCTCATCAGCCTCATCTCAAGGCAGCAACTTAACTGTGGTCCAAAATAAACCATAATTCCAGACTATAGGCGTAAGCCAGATCCTTGGTGGCACAACACTATGTACTTGTCAGACACTTAAACAGACTAGGCCCCCCCCCCCCCTTTGAGAATTATTATCTCCGAGTCTGTTTGGGATCGTGTGGGTATTTGATCGATCATCAGTTTTTATTCATCATTCTTTCGTGCCCTGTTCGGGGATAAACCTGATGGTGATGATGATGATGATGATGATAATGATATTATTTTAATTGTTTTGAATCATTTCTCGTTTTCTTTTCTTTCCCCGTCATCATATTTACACACAGAAACACACATAAGATTATACACTCTCCCTCCCCAAATCACAACCATGATATCGTCATGCTCATGCACCATCTCGTTCAAAATCAAGCCAGCCAAAGTCCGGCTCCCCCACGAGGAGGGTGTTCATCTCAGCCTCAAACAGCTCATTAGAGAAGGCCGCCTCGGCGTCTGCGTGGGATGATGAATGTGGTCCCTCTTCATTCACCTTCCAGAACGACCCGGCACCTCCTCCAGTCATTCCTTGTTGTTGTTGTTGTTGTTGTTGTTGTTGTGCCTTGTGATTGTTGTTGCTGTTAATATTTTGCGCAGAAGAAGACACCGCAGTGAGCCTTGGGTCTATGACAGCGTCGTCCACCACGTCCGACAACCCCATGCCATCGGACAGGTCCATGTACGCCGAAACGGACGCCCTGGCCATGATGGAGGAGGCTGAGGACGAATCGCCAGGGGTGAGCGGGCCGTCGCCTGAGCTGCTGGCGCTGTCGCTGCCTCCAGACCCTGCTGCTGTTCCTGCCCCTGCCCCTCCGGCGGCGGCGACTGCAGCAAGAGGCCCGGCGTACTGCTGCAGGCCCTGGTTCCACCTCGTGCTGGTGGGCCAGGCCTTGTGCAGCTCGCCCAGGACCTGAAGGCACCGCAGCGACATCTCCTCGGCCCTGCCCGCGACGCGTGGGCACAGCTGCGGGTATCTCGTCAGGTAGGCGGCGAGCGAGCCGCAGATATACACACAAAAGACGAGAATGGCAGGGAACCCCTCGCCGCCGCCGCCGCCGCCGCCGCCGCCGCCGTGAGAGGAGCGCAGGGTCGAGAAGGCATCGATCTGCTCGTACAGCTCGAGCACGTTGGAGAAGAGCTCGGCAGACATGGCCGCCCAGAAGCCGTCTGGGGCAGTCTTGGTCCTGGGCGAGATGGTGCCGTGCGGGTTGTTGACGCTGAACAGGATCTCGTCCAGGTAGATGCGCCGCTCGACAATGGCGCTGACGCGCAGCACCATGGCCATGCTCAGGTAGGCCAGGTGCATCTGCTCCTCGCGCCAGGCGCGCAGGTTCCAGAGGGACCAACGGTGCCGCGGCGGGAGGGAGGCCTCGAAGGCGCGCAGCTGCTGGGTGAGGACCTGGTACTCGCTCTCTGCCTCCCAGGGGCATGCGCCGCCTGATTTTAGGTCGGAGCGGCATGCACGTCTTGCTACGTGGCCCCAGAGGTTGTGCGCCTGGATCAGACTGGCAAAGAGGCATTGGTCGTTGTTGTTTTTGTTGTTGTTGTTGCTGTTTTGCTGGTGCTGCAGCTCTTCTTCTAGCTCGTCTTCTATCTCCATTGACATTCCTTCGTCCTCTCTCCTCCTCATTTGTTGTTGTTCCTCTTCCTTGCGGAACGGGGGCGTGCCGGGCAGGGCAGCCCTCGCAGCAGGGTGCACCCCAAAGGCAAAAGCATGTTCGTCGCAGGGGAGCCGCGCGGTGATGTCCTCTGGCGGGAAAGGCATGGGCGAGCTGTAGCCGGCCTGCAGGTTCTCCTGGCTGTGGATCATCCAGAAGGTCCTCCTGGCGGACTCGGCGCGTATGACCTGTTCGGCTGGGGCCCCCGGGGGCAAGGCGTACGTCTCCTCCCGGTGCAGCTTGAGGATCGAGGCCATGCGCACGGCAACACCCATGTCCATGGAGCTGCGGTCTCTCTCGCCGTCACCCCATTCCGAGATGGCCAGCAGGAAAAACGCCTGCGTGCGGTCGAGGGTCGGCTTGTACATGTGCGAAGGGGCCATCGCCCTCGCCATGTGCAAGAAGTTCTCGGTGGCTTGAGTGGACCCGCCATAGCGACGGACCAGGCACGGGGTGAAGCGGGCTGAGATGCTGAGGATGCAGCTGAGGAGGAAGGGGCTGACAGTGTTGAGGTTGCGCGAGACGGACTCGAGGAAGATGGACTTGGGGAGGAAGCCCAGCTGGAAATAGGACGAGACGAATACCCGGCACCCAGCCACAATCTCCTGGTGTGGTGGGAAGGAGAAGGAGGGCGAGGAGGAGGGGGAGGAAGGAGATACCGCGGCATCCGGCATCACCGAGGGCGCTTGTTGGTTTTGGTGTCGGTGGTGGCTGAGACTGACGTGAGCCGGGAGACTGTTGTTGTAGAGGTGGTGGTGTGTAGTATTACTCAGGAGAGAGGATGATTGGTGACGATGATGAGGACGGTAGCTTTTGTTGTTGTTGTTGTTGTTGCTGCTGCTGCTTTTGCCTGTAGTGCTATTGTTGTTGCTGTGATGATTGTTGGATCCGGTTGACCCAGTCGTCGATGCTGCTGACAGTAGTGTTGTCCTCCTATGACCAAGAGGAGAATCTAGAGGGACAGAAGATCCCGTCGGCAGTCCATGAACCTCGGAAGAAGAAGGAGGGCGCATCTGGTGGTTTCCGCCACCGTTTAGCCCAGGTGTGCCCCTCGAGGAGGAGGAGGACGACACACTCAGCCTGTGTGTGGCTGGTCGCCTGCGAAAGTCCCTGTCGACATCCTTCTCTCCCCTCGTCGGAAATGTACACTCTGCAGCAGCCTTGGGCCCGGAAGAGCGACACGCCTCGCAGGGCGCCTGGCAGTCAGGCCCATGTACACACTTAGTCCGCAGTCTCCTGCATCGCCGACAGGCCACCGTGCCCCGTCGTCGTGCAGGAGCAGTGATTGTTGGTGTTGTTGCAGAAGCAGCAGATGATGATGGAGGACGAGGAGGAGCCTTGTGATCGCTGGGTATTGTTGTTGTTGCTGTTGCTGTTGTTGTCGTCGTCGTCGTCGTCGTCGTCGTCGTCGTTGGTGTGACGGGGGACTGGAGAGGGGAAGGGAGCGAGTTGGCCACGAGGATGCTTCCGCCCATCTTTGAGGACGAACCCTCTTCCTGATGGTCCAATTTTGCCCTCATGATTTCTTTTTACTTTTTATTTTCTTTTACCCTTTTCCCCCTCTTTCTCTTGGTGGATGACAGTGTGTAAAGAAAGAAAAGAAGAAACAGCAGTTGTGTGAAGGAAGAAGAACGAAGTGAACGAATTACCACCCACTTGTTCGAAATGAATAAATTATTACAGTTGAATAAGATAACTACCTATCATAGATGGGAGAACTAGAAGAAAGACGGGATTCATCTTCCCAATAAAGAGAAAGGACGCCCCCCCAATTCTGCCCCCCGCGCGAGGGTTCCGAGAGTGAAGCCGAACCGGACCGGGAGCAATACTGCGGAGTGATAGAGTCGTCGATGGTGGATACCGCAAGTAACAAGCGGAGCACCGCCGAGGGCACGTCCATGCGAAAAGCAACGATCCGGGGGTGCCACTTAATTTCCCCACAGCAAGAGATGTGAAAGGTTACCCTCCCCCCCTCTTCCTGATATCGGTGATCGACAGATGATAACCTATGGACAAGGAGAGGGAGAGGGGACGGGGGGGGGGGGGGGGGGACGTTATCTTGATGGTGAGAAAGGGGGAGTTTGTGCTCACGTAACCTCAAAACTCG
>JACWRQ010000202.1:153-56296 GCA_014849955.1 Cryphonectria carpinicola | reverse complement strand
ATTACCCCACAGCAAGGGAGGTAACGGGTTAGCCTCCCCCCCGCTTCCTGATAGCGGGAATCGACAGAGGAAACCCTATGGAAAAGGAGAGGGGGGGGGGGGGGGGGGGGGGGGAAGGGACGTTATCTTGATAGTGAGAAAAGGGTAGTTTGTGCTCACGTAACCTCGAAACTCGACGACATGATTCGTGAGGGTCGGTTCACGATACGGAAAGCGGTTGGGGAAACCGGAGGCGGCCGGGAAATTTGGCGAAGCCGACATTATCAATGACCACATTTATTGATTCATAACCTTGGGGAACCTGCCAGTAAAAAGAAGTGCTTTTATCGACAAGGTCCTTTTTTGTGGTATTTTCATTGTTGCATCGAGGCGGCCTGTCATCCAACTTGTAAGGTTGTTACATTCTCTCTCGCTCTCTCTCTCGTTTCCCAAACATGAGTGAATTTTTAGTGGCCTCGGCTCTTGCTTGTAAGAATAAAGTACTATGTAGTAGGGCTTTCTTGGTCTTCTTCTTCTCCTCCTCCTCCTCCTCCTCCTACTCCGTGATCGCTTTGATCGCTATCGTACTCCGCGAATTCATCATCTTATCAACCAACTTTCTGATTGGCACCGGGCCCTGATTCGAGCCCGTTGCACCGAGCAAATTGTTTGACTAAGTGCATTACTACTTGTACTTATGATACGTAAGTAAGGGTTTGTCATCGGTGATAAGCTCACAACCAAGGTTATCCCCTATTGTTCTCGCCGACCTAGCTCTCTCTCTCTCTCTTTCTTTCTGTCTGTCTCTCTTCTTCCCCTCTCTCCCTATCCCTGTCCGCAAATGCACAACGACGGAGGATCAAGGGAGAAGAGAGAGAGAGAGAGAGAGGCCCGGGGGAGGGGGGGAGGGTGGATGTTACCTGGGCTTGGTTCTTATTATATAAACCACGGCCAGGATTGGATCAAAACCCAGCCGACCGGCTCCACATACCACTTTTGGACCCTCACCTTCGTCCCTTGCGTCTCGACCACGAGCCAAGCAAGAATCAAGTGCGGAGAAGGAGACAAGTGAGCGACATCGCAACCAGTGTCAGGCCAGGTCCATGTCCATGTCATGTCTCACCCGCGACAGGGGTTTTCTACTTGTTCTGCCAAGAGATTCCACACAGCCCTGCGAACTACTGTAGGCACTAATTAAGACCCTCCAGAGCCATTCCCTTTTCCTTCCCCCCCCCTGTACGCCCTATCCACGCCCTGTCAGCTGTCAGCTGAAAGTTGGGATCAGCCTGAGGCACCGTAGGAAGCCGTTGACCAGGAGGAAAGAATCTCGATCAAACTACATGCACAAAAAGTGAGAGAGAGGGAGGGAAGAGGAGATGATATGTAAGACTTTGGTGCAAGAGAGGGGGGGGGGGGAGAGAGAGAAAGAGAGAGAGACAGAAAGAGAGAGAGAGAGAGAAAGAGAGAGAGAGAGAAAGAGAGAGAGAGAGAAAGAGAGAGAGAACATTACCGTGGTTTTTTATTATTATCTCATGAGGCTTTCCATTTCTTTCGACCACATAGATGCTATCTGCATTTTTGGACAAGAATAATGCACATGTACAGCATCTAGTCAATTTGCTTAATTTTGCACAGCGAAGCGAAACCAGACCCGTCTCGGTCGACATCGGAGATCTCCTATCTCCCCCAATATCACCCTCAATCGCCCACGCAGGACGCTATCGCTCTCTACCATACTACTGACACGTGTATGGTACTGCGCGTTCCTGCACTACCTTAGAAAGTGTACTCAGGGATATCGATGGTACCAATCACCCAGGTAATGCCGCCGTCGCTGGTGGTCATCGACCCCGTGGCTCCCAGGCCCAGGTACAAGGTGTCAATATAGTCAGGGTCCGCACCGCTCAGGACGATCTCGGCATTGATCCACTCTGTGTACGAACGAACTGGTTAGTAGCGTGTTTCTCTTTCTAACAGCCCTTGTATTATTTTATCTCTTCCTCCTATTCCCGTTGCAGGAAAGATAGCAGATAACAGGTCTCGTCGTAAACAGATATAAATCTTAGCTCTGTTAGATATGAAACTTACGATGAGCTGGCACCGTACCGCAGTTCGTGGCGGCACACTCCACCGCTGAGCCCCATCCCTGGGCGTATCCATCGCTGGTCGAGAGCGTTGACACGACGGCGCCGTTGAGGGAGACGGTCTGGGTGTAGTTTCCAGTCGAGGAGTCATATTGGTCTAATAGGAAGACGGTCAGGGTGGGTTCCGTGAATTACGTATGAAGGGTTGATAATCACAACCCGGAGGAGTTTCGTTGAGAAGAAAGAAGAAAAAAGATCACTTACAGAGCATGGTCACCTCTTGTGCAGTCGCGGCTGCGTGGGTCTGTCCTTCGATCACCTCCTGCGAATCGGCTGTAATAATCCGTCAGACCAATTGAGCACACGTTCAGTTTCTCGGAGGATGCCAAGCAGAGAGTCACCAACAGCTGGTCTCCTTGAGCGTGTAGGCAAAGATGCTCCAGGTGCTATCTGTGCATTCCTGTAGATGTTGTTATTAGCCTTGCCTCGCCCGATTTACGACCCCGTGCTAGGGAAAACAAAACCAGATAGGAAATAGATCACAACTATGAATATATGAAGCCAGGAGGACAGGTGAACATACATAACAGTCCGCAATGCTCTGGATCAGATCGCCGTCGGACCTGCATAATAGTATTGTCAGCAACTCGGATCTCCCCCCGATAATTCATTCGTTCCATGAGGAGCATTAGACCAGCTTACGTTCCCATGCCAACCCACAGGGAGAGGTCCCCTTCGTTGCCTGACGGGGCATCCGGCAGGATGAGGGTGGCCGTGGCCGACGTGATGTATGTGTCCGAGGACGTGGGCCCAGTGCTGAAATATGGTCCGTCGGCAGCCTTGACGGCCACTGCAGCAGCCGCGAGGACGGAGAGAATTTGAGCACGAGAAGGCATCGTGTTGTTTGTGTGTGTGTGTGTGCGTGCGTGTGTTGTTCCTTGTTGACTACGACGTATTAGTATGAAGATTGTGATTTTTTTTAACCCTATTAATAAAGATTGAGAGAAAGAGAACACAGACCGCTATATATTTATAGACTGGCGATCCCCTCTATCAAATATTTATATGCTCAATCGGCATTTAATGACGTCTGGCATTAGAGAGAAAAAAAGCCCCCTCCCTCTGTATCATACGATCCCAAACAAAACCCTATGATTTAGGCTCACTTCAACTCCCAGCCCGATGATCTCCATTGGCGGCAATTTCTGCTCTGCCGCACACGCCTCGCTGTGTGTCTACTGTTCCATCTTATGTGACGACTGCGGCGAAAGGTCTCCCGTGGATACCTCAAGGAGGCTAGATGCTTCCTGACCTGGGATGGTGGTAGTGGGTTGATGGGTACAGCGTTTATTAATATATACCCACTTGCTTTTGGTTCGTATGCATGCCCAAGTATCCTAGCAGCCACAGGGACATATTGCTCATGGAGGAGTACCAACCATGCCCACTGTCGGTAAATGAAAAGCTTGGGACGATGTTCCCCAGATATGCATGCATTAAGCGAAGGAGACGTTGCAACTCAAGTACCGGCTCCCTCCCCTGGAAGGAGGAGAAGCAAAAAGTTACAAGAGGTTTAGTGCTATTTTCCCTCCAATCGGACTGCCAACGTTTTGGCTTAGTCGGGTCCATATTTGGTATGTTATTGCTTTCAGATACAGTAAAACGCTGTTTGATTTTTGGATGCGCAATGTGACATGCTGCACCGATCGAAACGCTGGCCATCCATCATTGGACGTAGATTTGCGCTCGAGCCCCCGTGGAATGATCCAGCCCGGTATATGATACCACTCCAGGCCTCACCGACCTTCGCCGTTTGGAAAGGATCAATCTCATCTTATAGGACATGCTGCCCTCCCAATGTCCTTCCGTCAGAAGTCTACTTAATAGCGTGACTACTCAACCAAAGAAGAAAGGGGGTCTGAGTTCGGTATGTGCGGCACAGGATGCACGTAGCGGCCGAAAGTAGGGGGCGAGATTCACGAAGGATTGTACTTAAATTTACGAAAGTGAATGCGCACAGGTGAACCTGTCTCCTCCATATAGACCTTATCCCGTCGGCTATTCAAAAGTAGGAGGGGTACAAATCTCAGGACGCAAGATGATCAGTCAATTTCAGGGCAAGTAAATATTGCTATTTCTGTCCACCGAACACTACATGCCGTTTGAGAGGTACTCATATGTCTTTCTGTACTAGATTGCTATGTCTTATCTCTCCTTCCTCTATCCCCTACTTCCCTCAGATTCGAGTAAGATTTTGAACGGAATTTTGTCTGTTCGCGCACTGACTACTCACAATCAGCTTTGTCGCCACCAGCCTGCGACTCTTTCATGATACTCAGAACCATCGTCCAGGCACAGGAATCTCGCTCAGAAGTATATCCCCTGAATATGAGCCATATCCAAGCGCCAAATGTGGTAATATAATCTCATCGTGTGGTTCCCTTCTTGTCCTCCTGGGAGGCACAAAGCCCGAGAAGCTCAGCCTGCTGGGACCCGCGGCGCGCTTCACATGTGCTCGAGATCTGATAACACTCGCTGTCCGTGCGCATTTGACCCCAGCCCATTTTGTCGACGCGGAGGATGGTCTCTTTCAAGAAGTGGGGTTTTCCTCCTGTCTCTGCATCCTTCGCTACCTGCCTGGCGTAGTTACTTGGTGTGTCCAGCGGGGTCCCCCAGGGAGCCTTTAGGAATCCTCCAGACGGAAACACTAATATGACGAAAGAAGGGTTTTATTTCGAGACAAGGCAAAGAAAAGGTCAAGTTTTATCTGTGGCACCGAGGGCCGAATTCGAGTACGATCAGCGTGACGTCCTTCTGATTGAATCTCTTAGATGCCTCGCATTCCGCGAACAGAGTCACGAATTTCCCTTTCCACCGATTGCGTGAACAGCGATATTTTCGTTTCTCTGGAAGTCTTGCCTCGACTGGCAACACCGCTTTAATGAGCAAGTACTTCCCCCAAACATCGTCATGAGTGAACCCGGATGGCGTGTGCAGAACCCGTTGGCGTGCGCAGACCTCTGTGCATGTGCGGCCAGAACGCCTCGAACCTAGCGACCAGCTTAGGGAATCATTGCTTGCTTGCATTCACCATGTATTGGGTAACTCATGAACCAGACCTGAAAGGGAAGAAGAAGAAAGAAAAAAGGCGCAGAAATGAATGGTTCACGTGGAAGATAGAACCTCCACGTCACCCGGCCCAACATCTCAAACATTGAGACCAATCTCCTCACGATTCTCAAACAACGTGCAGGACATTATTATTATTATTAGATATGTCTAAGTTCCTTCAGCAGCTTCCATCCTGTTCAAGGCATAGAAAGGAGCCGCATGGGTTTTTGTCATAGGTTGGAAATGTTGCATCAATGTAGCAGTGAGTGGGAAGAATAACCCCGCCCCCCCTCTTCTTCCTCTTTCTTACGCAGCAGAGCTATCTTGTTACCAAGTCGCCCTGATCACGAGCGTTGGGTGCTGAGGAGTGACCGAGCCAATGATTGTCAGGAAGATGTGACTTGAGCTCGATATTTGAGTATTTGAAGTACGATATTGGTCCTTTTTTTTCTTTTTCTTTTCTTCTCTCGCCAGGTAACTAACCAGTCCTTGCCCAGGTAGAGGACCCGCCATACTTCTATGGTACCCTTTTTCCCCTCGCACGATGCTTCGACAACTTGTTCATATTCGAGCAACCTCTCATTCTGTTATTAGATTTCCTACTATCTCTTGCAGAAGACGTTAGGGATGACCTTTAATACTTTCTTCCCCCTTTGTTTTTCTCTGCCCTTGTTTCTTTCACCCTTTTTTTATTTCTTTGAAGCGGGGAAAGAAGAGGAGGGGGGGGGGGGTTCTCTCTACCTACAGGGCGTGTTATCGCTTATCCGCCGTGGTGGTTCCAGTGGCACATCGCGTCATGAGCTGCTGTAGTTGCGTTACAGGCGGGCCAGCCCTGGAGCTGATCCTCCTACTTATCTGCCTATAAGATTTATACCAGAATGCTGACAAACTCACTGGGGAGACGTTTCTCATCTTCATCATCTTCATCATCCATTTTGACCTCAGGACCTTTCTTCTTCTATCCAAAATCCCAACACAAACACCCTGAAGTCTCTCGTCTGATTGATTTGGTTTGCCCCCCCTTTTTTCTTTTTTCGCTCTTCCTGCTGCTCAGCTGCTGTGATGACTCTGGTACGATACGACAAGTTCCCGCCCAACAAGACCCTCAAGGGCCACAAGCTCCTCACGACCCTGGGCGCGTATTTCAAACCCTCGGACGAGGAGGTGGCTCTGCTCAAGGAGAAGTACCCAGACCTGCAGATCCAGGTCGGAGACACAGGGAAGGATGTCACCAAGGACGAGTGGAAGGACGTGACGATCCTGCTCACGGGCCACAGCCGAGAGTTCCTGCCGGAGAGAGACGACGTGCCCAAGCTGCAGTACGTGCAGCTCTCGTCGGCCGGAGCGAATGCGATTGTCTCGGATCCGTTGTACACGGATACAGATGTGGCATTCTGCACTGCCAACGGCGTCCACGGGTGAGTCTGGGGGATGATAACAGTATACATGATATGTAGCATTGTCTGTTTGGCTGTGTATTGTTCCAGAGGCTTTTCTTGTATGCTGACGGATTCGGGAATACCCGACTGCTGGTTGATCAGCCCCCAAATATCCGAATGGATCATCGCGACCTTTTTGGCTTTCCAACATCACAGTGAGTGAGAATGACCACCCTCGAGATGGCCCATGTTTTCTTCTTTCTTCTTCTTCTTCTTCTTGTCACAGGGTTAGCTGATCTGCGAGTCATCTCGAAGTTCCCGCATACCTGCACAAGCAGAAAGAAGGCAAGTGGATCCGAGGCTCGGAGCCCATCGTTGATGCAGTTCAGCAGAGAGTGTAAGTCTTGGGGGGGTGGAGGGGGCACCAGCGGTATCAAAAGGGGCCATACGAACCATTGACCATTCGCACAGAGGCATCCTGGGCTACGGCAGTATCGGCCGCCAGACGGCACGCGTGGCGAAAGCAATGGGTATGGACGTCTACGCATACACGCTGCACGAGCGCAAGACCCCGGAGTCAAAGAAGGACAGCTCGTACACGGCGCCGGGGCTCGGCGACCCAGACGGCACCCTACCCTCTAAGTGGTTCTACGGCGAGAGCACCGAGGAGCTGCACGAGTTCCTGGGGTCCGGCTTGGACCTGCTGGTGGTCGCGATGCCCCTGACGCCCAAGACCACGGGCCTGATCGGCACGCCCGAGTTCCAGGTGCTCTCGGCCAAGAAGACGTTTGTGTCCAACATTGCCCGCGGGCCCATCATCAAGACGGACGAGCTGATCGAGGCGCTGGAGGGCGAGGTCATCCGCGGTGCCGCGCTGGACGTGACGGACCCGGAGCCTCTGCCGGATGGACACCCTCTCTGGAGCGCCAAGAATGTGCTCATCACCCCACATGTCAGCGGTGCTTCTACTCACTACTTTGACCGGGTCTGGGGGATTGTGAAGCTGAATCTGGAGCGGCTGAGCCAGGGTAAGGAGCTTACGAATAAAGTCAACCGGAAGGAGGGGTATTAGGAGGTTTGTGGGGGGGGGGGGGAGAGAAGGGAAAGACAAGATTTCTTTTTTCTCTCCTCCTTCCTCTAGAGTGGATAGTGGGTACGAAGAAAGCAAGAAATGGGTTATTGTAGCCGGGGGGGGGGGAGGGAGGGTTCCTCCAGACTGTGGTGTGCGACTTGGGCGCTGGGCATCGGCAAAGAAAGGCACTCGGCAATTACCGCGAGAGCTACTATACAAATGCACTCGTAATCACATCCCCAGAATCTCGTCAGGCAGCCCAATGCCAAACTGCGTTCCGATATTTTGAAACTGTCAGATCCGACTCTTTTCCCTTTGACGCGGCCCTGTGAATCATGGGTTCCTTTGCACACCACATCTGAGCGAGCTTCTGACATGGTTGTTTGGGCCACCCGCCTTCAGGCCACCAGGTGATTCACATCATCTCATGGTACGGCGATGGAGTTTGATGATCACAAGAATTAGATCGATGCAAAAAAAATAATTCTGACGTGGTGCGCTGATTGCATGTTGGATCAGTCCATACCGGCCACGATAATAAAAAACAAGAAAAAAATTGATTCGGCCCGGACTTGAACCGAGGACCTATGGTGTATCATTGATGCTACATGATTTCCATGCATTTTCAATGTTAAACCATTGTGATAACCAACTACACCACCGAACCATTGGCTGCAAGACCTGATTGATGTCCGAATTTCCACTTGTCAACTTATATACAACTTGTTAGTGAGAAACTGCAAACGCTCCTACAGACCGTTCCATATCCGTTTTGAAATATCTCTTCTTCATGTTTTTCATTTCTATCTGAGATATTATTAATGATATTATTTATTATTCCATCTACACCTCAGAGAAACTCAGTTCTTATTTCGATTCTAAGCTAAGCTATAGAGACTGGATTTGTAAAGCTATCTTCAAGATAATAATTAAAATAAAGGGATAGCTTATCTCTGTTTTCTGTTCTCTTATATTCTCTAAGCGAAGCATCGCTGGCGTTTCTTTAAGCACTGAATTCTTGCCTATCAGCTATGTTCTACAAGCAGTCCACTCATTGTTCTCGAAGTCTGGCTCCATTCTCTATTATGGAAAAAGATACAAGGGCTCCATCTGTCACTTTGATCGACTCGAAACAAAATCGAGTACAAGCTATTCTTCGAAAGCGTCAGCTGGCAATTGTCAACAACATCCATAGCTCAGGCAAACAGACAAGCTTACCGCAGAGACGATGTTGGGCGACCTGGCACGCCTTTGTTGGTTCCCTTGTGTTGTTTCCTATAATGTTTATTTGCGTCAACATGGCCAACCGGCCAAGTGTAATAGAAGAAGGAGGGCCAGGGTTCCCAGATGGCGGATGCTCCAGCATCTGCTCCCGCTGCCGCCGGGGCCGAGGAGGAGGAGTAAGAGACTCTGGACCTCGCTGCCTCAGTTGCAACCTGGTTCATATTCATCTTTCACGACCACAGATATCCCTTCTAGTCCACCGATTCAACTTCTCAAACACCACCCTCTGAATACAGCGACCCCTGAATACTGCATGGCCATCTGTGACCGTGATGAAATGGAGGCGCCTTCCACCCTCCATGATACGATTCGTCTGGGGTGCATAGTACATTAATACATCAGTAGTCAGATGATCTGAACGGGACCCTCGGCCCCTTGTTCTGACCCCCTCCCGCCCTCCTTTTACTGTCCGAGTTGGCTAGTCCCCGACTCTCCGTTCAGGTTCTGACAGAGGTGGCAACATGGCGTTCGACTGCCGTCTCGAGTATGCATTCCGTCCCTGCATTACCCCACCCTCCCCTTCCTTTTCCGTCCAGTCCTTCATGCGGGTTGACCTGCAGGCGATACTCAACTCGCAGACAGATCCGCATTTTGTCTTATTTAACCCCGACCTGACCCGCATCCGTTACCCTCTTCAGCTCTGGGGGTGTCACGGTTGTCGGAAGCCGATGGAGGGGGGAGGGGTAATTCCCTTGATCTGTTCCCATACCACACGATTGCTTATCCAGGACTGGACGCTTACGCGGCGCGATAAGTAATCCATTCATACTTGCGTTCTTGGAGGTAATTAATGAGGCCGGTTCGATGTCAACGGAGAAGCAGGCGTTGGCATGGCCCTCCCCCCCCCCCCTCTTCTGTTCTCGAATTACTGATGTTGGTCTCCCTGCTTGTGGGTCTCTCGGCCTGTGGGTGGGTGAAGCCCGTCTGTGACTCTGCACATAACCTTTGTGTATTTCCGATGCAGGAACCTGTGCATGTACATACAGTTGTCTCGGCATTTGCCATTCAAGCCTTATAACTCACTGCAGGCTGTGGTGGAACGTTCGGACCAAGTCGGATACAGCGGACCATGCAGCCAGATGCACTCATCTCAAGCCTATATTCTCAAGAGCAGAAAACAGAATAACCAGGAGGGGAAAGGGGGGGGGGGAAACGAATAATAGTAATAATAATAATTCACAATTCAAAAATGGAAACCACAAGATTCGTCATGCTTGTTTGCTTCAATTTTGGAAGAAAACTGGGTATCGCTAAATATGACAACAAGCCGCCCGTGTATATACGCCGGATCCCAACGTTTGGAACAAAGAAAAGAAAAAGAACCGCCCATCCTCCTGCCAAATGCATGACTGCCAACAGATAGATAGATGAACCCTCATAATGACATAAACATCCTCCTCTTTGTCGTCGTCATCGTCGTCGTCGTTATACCTCAAACTTGACCTCGTTCGAGACACTCCACTCCTGCTTCACCACGATATTGCCACCGCCACCGCCACCACCACCACCACCTTCTCCTCCTCCTCCTCCTCCTCCACCACCACCACCACCGCCACCCTCGACTGGCGAGATGGCCATATTCTCCGAGTTGGTCTTGGCCCCCTTGGTGCTCTCGTCCGAATCATGACTCCCGCCACCCGAGATCTCCGCCTGGTACTGATAGTCATTGTACGTCGTGGCGATCAGCTCCTGGATATCAATCGGCATGTCGTCCTTGGAGCACAGGCCCATCTCGTAGTGGTACTGCAGCACCGTCGGCGGCACGGCAATGGCCGACGACCGCCCGCGCTTCCGCCGCGAACTTCCCCCCACGGTCGTGGACCCAGTTGTGTTGTTGTAGACGCCGGCCTGCGGGGACAGGGGGGCGATGTTCTCGCGGGTTCCGGTGGAGGAGTAGCGGCTGGTGCTTTTCCCCAGGAGCGGGCGGAGCAGCGGCACACAGGCGAGGGTGACTGCTAGGGAGGGCTCGACCACGGACATAAGGATGAAGGGGACGCCGCTGTAGGTGATGTCCTCGTAGTCCATCGTGGTGAGAAAGGCGAGGCGGACGACCGAGGCGATACAGGTTCTGGACATGAGATTATTAGCGGACTGATTTACAAAGCCAAAGGGTTTCTTTTGAGGGGTTTTTTTTTAACCTAAAAAAATGACACAACTTACAAAAATCCCACAGCAAAAGTCGCCACCAGCCCGGCCTTCCGGAGGAAAGGCAATTTCAGCCCGACCAGGCTGGGGATGGGCAGCGCCAGGACCATCAGGTCAGTCACAAGATTCAGCACGCCGTAGATGCCAAAGACGGCCTTTTGGCTGCCGCAGTGGCCCGGTAGGTCCAGGTACCAGTTGTGCTGGATAGGCTGGCAGATCAGGAGGGTGCACAGGACGGCGGAGAGGGCGAGGAGGCCGACAAAGGCGCAGGTGATTTTGGATACCACGGTGAGGCGGGAGAGGGGGAAGACTTTGACGTAGAGGAGGAGGAGGGACATTTTGGAGACGCTGATGCTGAGGGTCCAGAAGATCTCGAGAGGCATGCTGATCTGAGAAGAGGGACATGGGCAGTTAGTGAGCTGTGTTTTGTGATATACATGTGTAGGTATTTCTATCCTGCACAGCTGTGAAACAAGGTATTTATCTGCTTGACTTACAATATGATAATTGACAATGACTTGGTCGCCGTAGGCGGCAATAACGTCTAATCGGTGCCACCCGAAGCCGCCATATAATGTTTCTGTAATGATAATGCATGTCAGCCTCGTTCGATCCAGACAGGCCATGGAATACATTCTCTCTCTCTCTCTCTCTCTCATTGACCAAGTACGTACCTAGTATACCTGTTGTGGCCATGCCAACAGTCATGAGCTATACACAGGAAGAGTAATTAGCAACGATCCACCTCAACCGAGATTCAAACATAGATAAATTTAAAATTGTGGTGAGGGGCCTTACCCATGCGAATAGGATCAGATAATCTGCCGCGTCCAGCTTTCGGTTCGCGATCCTCCGTGCTGCCAACCTCAAAAGGACAGCAATGGTTGGTATGATGGCAAACACAACAGAGCAGACCAGCAGGGCTATCTGGCCTGTCTTGACGAGCGGTATCCGTAACATCTCGACTCTCTTCTCCCCCGCCAGTTTTTAAGAGGGAAAAAGGGAGAGAAAGGCGCGCGTGTGTGTATGTGTGAGAGTATATGTGAGTGAGCAAGTGAGAGAGGAAGAAGGGGGTGAGAGAGAGAGAGAACGAGAGAGAGATAGTGGAACAGAGAGGAAGTTGTTTTGGGCCTCTCCTCCAGGACACCTTACGATCCAGCAGATCCCAGGTGTCAAGGCTCCATCGACAGGAGAGACGTCGAGGTGTTCAAGAACAGACAAGGAACGAGAGCCCTGGCCACGATTTTGTACATCTTTGTGGACGGCACCTTACGATGTGGTGGCGGGGTGGGGGGAAGGAGGAAAAGGGAAAGCAGTCTAAAGGAGCCCCGATGGTAAATGCAAGGAGATACGTATATCACGGTACTGTGAGCACACACACACGTACATTCATACAATCTAATGTGTTGAGGCTACTTGGGGAGAAAAAAAAGAAAGAAAACGATATCATACCTCGGCCTTGGGTTCTGCAGGTGTCAAGCGTGACAGGAGACATACCCCCACGGGGGGCCACCACATACTCTCGGCCCAGCCCCGTTTTGGCAGGATGGGCAATGACTTGCATACGCGAACAAGATATTCTTGTCTGCGTGACACCGCGCTACCCCTCTCCTACCAATGCCTCTGAGCATCCTCTTTCGGTAGCCGAAAACTTGCAGGCTCAGTTGAAATGGGTTGGGCTTGAGAGTGGACTTGCATTATCGATTACGCACTGAACCGCGGTGTCTGATAGAGCAAGAGAGAAAGAGATTGAAGATATTATTTTGTTGGGGGAAATGTACATGATTATTTAGATAACTTCAATTCTCTGGTTCCTGATCGACCCTCTCTTCGCTGTCCATAGCACAACAGTAATAATATCAAAGACTGCCGGGAATAATGAGTCGTATCCCCTTCCAGACCCTCGAATTCATGAATCTGGACACGCCTGGCCATTATCTACTGTGTGCCGCCACCAAAAGGGAAGGTAAGTCGGCCTCTTGATAAAGCAACGCCGATATCAAACCCCCAGCACAAAAAGGTTTATGCATTCACTCCCCCCAAAGCTTTCCTCCTCCTCCTCCTCCTCCTCCTCCTATTCAACACCCCCCACCCACCCATCCGCCCACCATCCCACTCACACTCACTCCATTATTCTCCTTGCAATAGCGAAATTCAACATTGGCACCATTGCGGCCAAGACCTGCCCCTGGGACCACTTTCGGCACATAAAGGTCGATCGCGGGGCCGGGACACACAACACACAACGGTCGCCTGCGAGGTCGATCATGCAGTTGGGTAACATAGATATGCTAACTAGATTCGCTGGTACACAGATGTGAGGTCGACACCAAATGAAAAGTCACGATACCCAGCTATCTTAGCAAGTTTCATGCAGACAGACAGACATATACACATACATACACGGCAGCTCGGTGACTGGACCCAACCACATCAAACACCACACGCAACACGGCGACGCACACTCAATCAGTTAGTGAATGTTCTCAGGCTGAGTGGTGGTGGGCTGGAGATTTCCCTCCCTCCCACTCCCCTCTCTCCCTCTCTTTCTCTCAAGATTCCAGAAGTGTAACCCTCCTTGTAGATCGTCCTAAACACCGAAGAGGTAGATATTGAAGACGATCCGGCATGTAACCGTGGACCTCCCCCCGCTTTGGCGCCAGCAGTTCACTGGGCACTGGGTGATGTGATGAGGTATTATACGATAAAGAAGCACTGCAAGTGGGGTCTTGCAGTACATACCAGAGAAGAGCAGGTTTCTAAGCGAGCGGTGTACTGTACTGGCTGGAGAAACGGAGGTATTGCACCGCCGTCAGTCAAGCTGTCCCCCTCTCTTTCTCTTTTCTCTCTCTTCTGCACACAACTGGCCGCGCGCCCGCCCGCATAAGCCTTCTCTCCTCTCCTCTCCCCCTTCAGCAGAGGAATACTACGGTTTCAGTATGGATAGCGCCGAGCCGCCGTCACTTGCAGGCCCAGCCAGCCAGCCAGCCTGAGCGGGTCCCGAGCGGATCCCAACTTGAAAGTGGATTAGAAGATCCCCAGCCGCCCATCTTGATGATACTCTAGGCGGGGTGGCAAGACCTTTTCTGAGCCTCAGCCGGGTTCACCTGCTCGTATGTGTCTCTCTGTGTGGAAATGCCATCGTATGTCTGTACAGACGCGCGCTGGCTGGCCTCGGGGTGGGGTCTTTTTCTTTCTTTCTTTTTTTTCTTCCTTCTCTTGCTGAAAGATGTTTGGAGGGGGGGAAAAGCGCGACGGGTCACGAAGGCGGTGGCGAGATCGGAGGCTTCTGAGTTTGCGAGTTCCGGTGTCTGCAGTTGAGTTATCCACTTGATTTTTCTTTTGATCTTAACGATACATCGCCACAAGAGAATGATTTACAGTACATACATACGCGTCTCAATGTTGTACTTGCTTGTGAGGCCCACACTGGCTGGAAGTATTTGTCCGGTGATCGACATTTCTTCCTGTTTGGAACAGAAGCTGTAGTTGCATTCCACTGCATGATGAGATGTCATAACTCATCTCTTCATCAAGCGGGCAAGCAGCATCAAGGGAGAAGAAGTCGATCGCAACTGTATCAGGAATTCATCGATTTTCTTCTTCTTCTTCTTCTTCTTCTTCTTGATTTGATTTCGTATACCTATCTGTCATTGCTGTGAGCAGCAACTCGGCGGTATCAGGGAAACAAGTACGAATGAATTCATTACCACCTTCTCAAGACAGCCCATCGCCGGGCTCACACCATGGACAGGACGCAAAGGAAGGACAAATCTGGGAAAACTATTCACTGCGTAGTGATGGCGTCTTTCAACAACGCCCTCTAGGTTTCTTGTGGACTGACTATACACTCTATTCGTGCCGACACCGCATACTTTGTACAACGGACCTTCTTTCTCCTCCGCTCCCCGCCCCCTCTCTTTTCCTCTCATTCCCGCTCTGGATTCCTATGCCACAGCAAAAAGAAGAGATACCCCAAGACCCACACACCAATAAGAACCAGGGCCTGCGCAGGCGCAAAGACAGCCCCCCGCACCAAGACGAAGCCGCTCACAAGGGTAAAGACCACAGGGACGAGCAGCAGCGGCTTGTAAGGGCGGCGGAGCTGGGGCTCGCGGAACCTGAGGACGACGGCGCCCAGGACGGTGAGGAAGAAGAAGGTGTACTCGCCCAGCCCGTTGAAGGTGACGAGGGAGCGGAAGTCGCCGAGGAAGATGAAGAGGGCGGAGAGGAGGGTGTTGAGGAGGATGGCGTTGAGTGGGGCATCGGAACCTGGCTTGTCTGTGGTGTGGTCATGAGCCTCCTCCTCCTCCTCCTGCTCGGCCGATCCTGCTGGGCCCACCTTTCCCACGGTGGCGAAGAGTCTGGGTAGCCAGTCCGCGTTGGCTGCTGCGACTGCCATCCGGCCTGCGACGAAGGAGTTGCCCAGAAGAGAGCCGGCGACGACAAGGCAGATCAGAACAGCGGCGACGATGCCGAAACCACGACCGAGGAGGCGAGCGATGGCCGTCTGCAGTGGCTCTCCTTTGTCAGCAAATGTACTATATGTAGGAGAGTTATTCTTTACAGGGTTCAGCAGTTTCGAGAGCAGACGTACCACGGCAACGCTGTCTGTGGTAGACACCACATCCCACGGCAGCAGGATGTAATAAGCCGCATTCGCCGCGAGGAAACACAACACAATCGTGGGTATGGCGGTGTTGATGGCGAGAGGCAGCTGCTTGACGGGGTTGGACAGCTCGGCAGAGACGTAGATGCCCTTCTCCCAGCCAGAATACGCCCAGAGCGCACCGTACAGCGCCGCCGAGAGGTGACCCAGGAGTTCCCAGGTGCTGACGTCCTGCCAGTGGATCACGAGGCCGCCTTTTCCCGGCGCGACGACGGTGTCGCGGTCCGCAAACCAGCTCCTCTTGTGCCAGTCGCCACCGCCCACGCTGTCGTTGTCATCCCTGTGGGCCAGCTGGAGGAGGAGGACCACGACGCCGGCCAGGACGACACCGAAGATGCTCAGGAACTTGGTGCCGACGAAGAAGTTGTTGAGACGGGTGCTGGCTCGGGTGCTGATGGAGTTGGCCAGGTTCATGACGGCCATGATCAGGACGGACAGGAGCTTGTGCGAGAGGCTGGCGGCCTGGTCTGTCACGCCGGCGGCGGAGAAGATGCTCTCGACGAAGACGATGCTCAGGATGGCCAGGGTTGCAGGCTGTGATGAAGAATTGTGTGAATATGTTTGTCCATGTAAACATATAATGAAATATGTACATACCATGATGGCGACGACCCAAGTCCACGCAGCCAGGTGGCCCCAGACATCACCGTATATATACTTTAAATAAGGCTGCACGCCTCCTGCAAGAAAGAGATCAGAACCCCAACATCATACACACACACACACACACACACACTCCAAGGACAGTAACATACCCTCACCAGGAATCGCCGTCCCCAGCTCAGCCATCGTGCTCGCCCCCGTCCAGGCGAGGATCCCGCCCACCAGCCAAACAGCCAGCGCCACACCAGGCGACGGCACGTTGGTGTCGATGGACCCAGGTGACGTGAAGATGCCGCTGCCGATGACGATGGAGATGATGATGGCGAATGCATCCAGGGCGCCCAGATTCCGTGCGAAGGTGGTGGTGGTGCTCCGGTCGGTCGGCACGGCGCCGACAGGGGGTTCTGGGCCTGTGCCATAGTGCGTGTCCCTGCCTCCCCCTACATCGCTCAGGAGGGGGGTGGACGCTGGGTCTTCTGGTGGTGCCTGGTTCGACGCCATTCTGTGGAAGAAAGAAAGGGAAAAAAAAGAGGGCCTGGCTCAATGGCTCACAGGATGGCGTGGTGGCTTGTGAGAGTTGTGTTGTGTGTGTCGAAGTAACAGTACATCCTTCATGACAAGAGAGAGAGAGAGAGAGATGAATAAAAATCTCTCTTGCTGAGGCCGCGATCCAGGGCTCCAGGGCTCCACGTCCCAGGCCTTTGCACTCACCCGGCCCCGGCCGTGGATCCTCTCAAGTGACCCTGAAGATGATTCAACTCAATTCTGAGCCTATCTTTGCTATCGATACTATATATATATATATATAGTGAGCAAAAGAGTTCTTGTATTGTTCTATCTGAGTTCTAGAATATGTTTTCAAGAATCACACCTGCAGCTGCAATATGACCTAGTAGGAATGTTTAGGCTATGCAACTTTCCCATCTCACAACAACTCGAGCATAATTATCTCGACTCGTTATAGGATTTAAGCAAGAAGACGACAGAACGACGGAAAGAGAGAGAAAAGAAAACAAGAAGAATCAATGGAAAAGAAAAGAGACAAAAAGCAAACCGGGGATTTTTTTTTTTTTTCAAATTAAAAAACAAAGACAAGGCAAACGCAAACATCAAAACGTACAACACCGGGTCTTCGCCAATGGTCACCGACTTGACTACTGATCCAGCCCTTGGCAGCTTATTTGAGGGAGAGCAGACGGGATCCCAAGTTTTCTGCCAGGTATGGTCGTACGTGCAAGATGTTATTGATTCATGGTTTATAAGAGTAGTCCTTTTTCACCGTTTCTTTTAATTGTTGTCTCTTTTCATGGTACTTGAAGTCTGTAAATGAGGTCGGCTCGAAAAGAATGTGATATGAGTACGACTTTTAACATTGTCACAGGGTACTTATGGGCTCTTAGCTTTTACCTGCGAGATCGGCCTCACTCTTCCTGCTACTTCATGCAGGTGACAGCAACCGTACCAACTTAATTTTCCTTGCTCCATTGCCAGGCCCTTGTATCGCATTTCCCCATCACTCATCGCTTTTCTCTGCTCTCAATTTCCCTCTCTGTCTTTAAAGTTCCAGCTCAACTGCCTCCTTCTGATCCTCACCACCGGCAGGCTCGTCGTCAACATAATCTCCCAGCCTCTCCATCAGCTCTTCCACACTAATTTCCTCGTCCATCTCCTCTGTATGCTCCCTCTCGTGCTTGTGAGGCGGGATGAGGACACGGGCAGGCAGGTGAATGACACCGTTCTTCGCAAGACGATCTTGCATAGCGATGGGGATGTACCCATTCAGCTTGACCCGGATAATGCCGCCGAGCCGGGCCACATCGATAGCAATGTTCTTGTCGCCCAGCAGCGTCGGGACGTCAAGGTGGGTGTGCCCACGGCCGACGTCCTCGCGGGCGCCAGCGTCCTCGTCGCCGTCTGAGCTCGAGTAGTACGTGTCCGAGTAGACGACCTCATTGGGGACGACGTGATACTTGAGCAGGGCCTTGAGGTACCCGAGGCCCTTGTGCGTGTTGAACAGGAAGGCGTTGGCGGCCGGGCCGAGCCTGGCGAAGGCGGCGTTGTCGGGCGCGAAGACGGTGCTGCCGGTCATCTTGACACCATGGATGTAGCCTGTGAAGTTGGTCTTCTCAAAGGCCAGGAGAAGAGTCGAGAATCTTGAGGGGAACAGCGAGAGCACCCGGCCGACCATGGGTGGGGGGACCAGAATGCTCTTGACTGCGTGGATGACTCCATTCGTAGCCGGCTGTTGGAAATTTCATCCCCCATCCTTCATTAGCAGTCATGGTCATCTGAAGAGGGGATAACAACAAGTAAGTTTCCAGACGGAGGAGGACGTACAATGTCCACAGCGATGACCTTGCTGTAGAAGTTCACCCTGACACCAGACAAGAGGCTGACGCTCGTCCTCAGCCTCTGGGACTTATCTCCAAGCAGAGGCTCCTCCAGGGCAGTCGGCAGGGTGTGCGTGACCAGCACCCGGCCCGCCGGATACAGGCCCAGCCCGATATGGTACTTGAGCACCGCCTCGACAAAGTCCTTGGAGGGCTTGTGACCCTCGGGGATGTGCTCAAAGGCCTCGTCGACGGGGACGAACAGGGTGTAGTTTGCCGAGGTGCTGTTGAGGATCTCGACAATGTCCTCGTGCTCGTCGACCAGCTCCTTGAACTTGGTCGTGTACTTGCTCCTGCTGATGAGCTGGTAGATGGTCTCGTTGGGCTTGTGCTTGTGCCTGTGCCCGCCGCCGTGGTGCGGCCTGTCCATCATGGCATCGACGCCATGCTCCTCTTCCTCGTCGTCGAAGAGGGACTCGAGTTCGGCCTCGAGACGCCCCTCGATATCGTACACGGCCTCCTCAATACCCGTGGACAGTGTGTCTACCACATCGTGGATGGACGAGGTGACTGCGTCCGCCGATGGGAGCCAATCCAGCCAGGAGACGTCGTCGTGAGACTGCTGCTCCTCGTGGACGGGAAGCTGGGCAAATCCTTGAGCGTCAGGGACGACGAAGCCGCTGGCCAGGGCGGCGAAGGGTAACAACGTAGCGGTCTTCATTGTTTGGCTGGTTGGTCTGTTAGATGACCTGCAGAGGGCCTCTGCTTCAGCATAGAGAAACGAGAAGATGTAGAAGGAAAGCAAGACTCCTTTGTGAGAGTCGGGTCGCAATAGAGACCCAATCGTATGCCATTCAGATTCAGTTACACACTTGTCTACATAAGTACTTACTTAGTTCTTAAGTAGCAGTGAAGAGGCACGAGTGGTCTGACGTGTACAGTGTGACGTGACGTCAGGGGCAGTTGCAGCCGTACGTTCCGGGAAGGATGAATGATTGTTCTTTATTTTGCTTGGCTCTTCCCCCCTTCAAGAAGGTTGTTCTTTGGTGATCTCAAAATGGGATGTGTTATTGATATCTCTTGCAACCTCGACGCTCGAGGATGGTAAAGACACTTGAGAATTCAGAATTCAGGAATGGGTGCATGCAGTTGTGCTGTTTGTGCGTCCTGCTTCAGTATCGTGCCCGTGTCCGCTTAAAGTAATGAACACTTCAAGACAGCGATGATGGCATCACTCTCAGGTATTTCATCAGCCATCGAACTCGTCTCACCTGTCGAGCTCAGGCTAATAGCCGCCACCTGCTCCTCGGGGTGATAAATGGCCCGGCCCCGAGGTCTGTCCCAACATCCTCTCGATGCGTTTCTGATACTGATCGCGTTAGAGAGAGCTCGGATCCCTCCATCAAGGTTGGCTGTCAGCATTGCATGGTCTGGCTTGACGCCTGTTTATCTCCCATACGCGTAATTCGCAGATCTTCTGGCTGCCTAGGAATCATTATCTGCTCAATTATGACTTAACACATACTTACTTATCGTATGCATACAAGTTGCGGCATGATATTCATGGCGTATATCTCAGCTCGATGAAGTCTCTTGAGAGACAACGACAGAAACTTTTCCAAGACTGTTTATATCTGTATGCAGTACTGTGACCCGTGCTCTCCATAAAGCAACTTTCAGTTTCACTTTGATCAATCGTTCTTGTATATTTCGGCTGTCTGGTATCGGCATCGTGTTTTGGGGAGTTGTGTACAATATGGCTGTCCTCAGAATCAGTCAGCCATTTCATGGGAAAGATCTGCCAGAGTACTACTTGGTATTCTAGTAGTGTTCGTCTTTTTGGTACCGTGATCTCCTAATCGCATCCAACCCCCTTGCGTCTAGCATAAAGGTACAAAAGCAAGTAACCAATATTCCCAGGTGCCCTCCACCCTACTCTTACAGGAATGACCCCCCATTCTCACTCTCCCACCACCCCCTAAACACCTTGAGCCTCTCTGTCCGCTCCCTCGCAAGCCTCCTCCCCGTCCCGGTCTTCATCATCCCCTCCAGGAGCTCCAGCTTCTCCACAAAGTGCTCGACAGCCCCGTCCAGCCCATTGTCCCTCCCCTTGGCCCCCGTGTAGGCAAAGCACCTCGCAATGCCGACAGCCCCGATGGCGTCTAGCCGGTCTGCATCCTGCACGATGGCTAGCTCCGGGACCGAGGCGATCTTGTCCAGGATCCTCTGGGGGTCCTTCTTCTCGGTGGAAAAGGACACGTGCAGCACGAGGTCCTGCACGCGTTCTGCCAGGTCCGCGCCCGCGCCCATCGCCAGGAGCTCGTCGCGGACCAGGGTGGTGGGGTCCTGGCCGGGCTGCAGGTACTTCCTGTCGCCCACGTCGTGGAGGAGGGCGCCGAGGGTGACGAGGGTGTCGTCGTATTGAGGAGGAATCCTCGTCGTCGTGCCTGGTTGGTTCTGTGCGGGCTGGGCGCTCTGCTCTTCTTTCAGGATGAGCCTGGCTAGATGCAGGACCCTCTGGATGTGCTTGTAGTCGTGTGACGCGTCGTAGCGGGACATGTAGTCCTCGACGTACTCCTCCACCTTGCCAATCAGGTCTGTGACTGGTGATATTGCTGTACTGTCGTTGGGCGTTGACTGGATTTGGGATGGACCCGGGGCTTGATTACTTGTGCCGGACATCATGGGCATTCGCTGTTTGTTTGTCCACAATTCTAGCCAATCGAGAGTTTCCGTGTCGAGCCTCGTGACGCTGAGGCAGTTTGCGTACTTGTAGGAGGAGGTTTCTCTCTGAAAACTGCGTGAATGAATGGAGAGGGCTGCGAGTATGAGGGAAAGTTTGACGCGTCGAGCTTGTACCTACAGTTTCATGGGCAGCATTTTCCAAGGTAGGCGCGGTGCTGTAACCCTGGACAATAAAACCCTGAACAATCCGTGTCACTTGTTCCAGCCTTTTTTTTTTTCTTTTTTCCCCCCCTTCCTTTTTCAATATTGGTTTATTGCAATGTATCTTTTCTTCTTCTTTTTCTTCCTCTTTTTTTATACAAAAAGGGGTACAGTCTCGTGAACTTGACAAACCAGATTGATGGATTGTTACCTGCCCTCCTTTTTGAGTTGCAGAGTGTCTCCATGTCCTCTTTTCTTCTGCCGACCAAACGCACTCTCACCTCTTTTTCCATCCCCTCCCTCCTACGCTTTTGGCACAGCCTCGTACTCACCCACTGGCACCCTCATCCCGTGTCGATCCTGGTACTTGGAGACCTCAGCTGGCTTCCATCCTCCCCTGGCCAACATCTCGCCATCAGCCAGCCGGAAGACCTCGACCTTGAGCGGCCGGCAGCACTTGATCATCTCCTTCTCGCTATCGCTCCCGAAACCCCACAGCGACAGATCTCCGCCAGGACAGGTGCCTTTTTTCGTTGGTTGTGTAAAACACACGGGTTAGTTCCCAAAGTCAAAAAAAAATCAGAGATGATTTCACCCGCACACACGAGACAGAAGAAGGAAGAAAGAAAGAAAAACAAAGACAAAAGAAGAGACAACAACACCATGAGAAACATACTCAGCGCCATGAGGACGTCCTGCTCAGCCAGGAACTCAATAAAGTCCCCCTTCTCCGCAGGACAAGGGCTCATAAAATACCGCCCCTTGTCGTCCAGCCCGGTAACCTGAAACACATTAAGCACATCATGCACATCCGACTCGCACAGGCCAAAGGGCAGCACGGCCCGCGTCAGGTTCGAGTGGCAGTGGAAGTCGTACGTCTGGCCGGACAGCACGGTGTTGATGTATGGGTCGCAGCGGGTGCCGAGCAGGTCGTGCACGCGCCCGCCGTGCTCGTCTTCGCCGTACCAGGCGAGGCTGTCGGCGAGGATGGTCACCAGGGGCCGCACGTAGGGCAGGCAGGACCAGAGACGGTCGTGCGTCGTCACGTGGGCGGCGTGGAGCTGTCTGGTGCGGCTGGCCCAGAAGCGCTCGCGGGGGTTGTGGGCGTTCCAGATGTTGAGGTCGCCTTTCGTTGTTTGTTGTCGTGAGGTGGTTAGTTGTGCGTTGATGTCTCACACCCGCGACATAAAAAGGCAGGCTTCTGGTATATCTGGTAGGTCTCTTCACTCACCCACCTGCGCACCCTCGGGCGTGCTGATCCTGACGATGGATCCGGCTGGGGCCTTCCACGCCCTGCCCGACCGGATTGGGAGCGTGAACTCCTCGATGAGCTCTCGAGGGGCCTCCTGCACGCTGTTATAGAGAGCCTCATCCACGGTCAAGGGCGAGCCTGCAGAGGGTAGATATGCCGGCACCGGCGTGGGGACAGGCTTCCTCGATCGGAGGCGCTCTGCGCCGTTGCTCTTGTTGTCCATTGCTACTGAATGTGGCTTTCTGCAAAGAGAGAAAGAAGAAGAAGAAGAAGAAGAAAGACTAAGAATGTTTGCACAGGAAAATAAAGAGTGATGATATCTACACACAAGAAAGAGGGGAGACTTGATAAAAACAGGCCCACGTCAAGAGTCCCATAGAATAAATGTTGAGAAAATCAACATGATTCCGGCTTTGGGAAACCGGCACGAACATCGGTGCGCCATGGTCTCCTGCAGAGCGCCGTACCTAGCCGCAGTATGGAAAACTCTTGACAAATCAATATTCGTGAGTCCCCCCAAGTGAAAACTACCTGATACTTAAGAGGGCCCAGGCCGGATGGTACTCATCAATATTATCATCTGCTCTTAGTATTAACTCTTGTACCTGGAGTTTTGGGATCATGAGGTACAAAACATTCGAGACAGGACATGCCTGGGTGAACTCATCGCGGTGAATACTGCCACAATTAATACTTCATGATCCACGATGACATTCTGCAGGCGTAGGTAGTAAGTGGTACAACATACGATGAAAATAGATGCAATCAGTAATAGTTTAGGCTTGAGGCCGGCACAGGCTTGCTGCTGTTCCCGTCGGCTAATAGTGGTTGTGCCCCTGTGAATACCCCACGTCATAGGTGCGCTTAGAGGCCCGTTACAGGGGGCTTTAGAAGGTTCTCAAGAAGTAATTTTCTCTCTCTTTGTTTCGAGATGGATGGACCGGAGCTTACAGCGTCAGCGCAAGAAGAGAGAGACAAACGCTTTGGAAAGAATTAGCTAAAATAAATCTCAACGTCGTCTCTCACTCATTCACTCTCTTTCTCTCTCTGACTCTCTCCAAAATCTTACCCTCCGAGCACGGAGAACTCTTCCAGTCACATGTCAAAAAGCATCTATTTCGTCCAGTGATTCAAATATATATACTTGAGAGAAAGAACACATTTTCCTTCTCTGTTGCTACCTTGCGTACCTTTAAAAAGAAGGGAAAAACAAAGAACAAGAAAGCCACAAACATTATGACTCCTCCTCCTCCTCCTCCTCCTCCTCCACTGCGAATAGGCTACGTGCCAGAACACTTCTCCACCCCCATCCACTTCGCCAAAAAGCACTACGGCCTGGATGCCGACCTCGTACCCTTCCCCTCGGGGACGGGCCATATGATCACCTCGCTGCGCGCAGGCGACATCGACATCGGCATCGGCCTGACTGAGGGCTGGGTCGCCGGCCTGGGCAAGGAGGATGTCCAGGGCGATGGCGGCTACAGGCTTGTGGGCACCTTTGTCGAGACACCGCTCTGTAGGTGATGAGACTTGTCAAGCCCCCCCCCCCCCTCTTCCTGGCCGAACATGACTTTGTCTGGCTGACCTGGCTTCTCTTTTCCCTTCCCCTCCTATACACAGGCTGGGCTATTTCTACTGGCGCCTCGAGGGCCGATGTCACGGATGTAGCCTCCTTGAAGGGCGGCAAGATCGGTGTCTCCAGGCTTGGCTCAGGTTCCTACGTGATGGGCTTCGTCCTCGCAGACCAGCAGGGTTGGCTGTCGTCCTCGCCCGCTGGTGCTGGTGCTGCTCCTGCCGCTACCACCGGCCCCTACTCGCAGGCCGTCGTCCTCAACACCTTTGAGAACCTGCGCAGGGCCGTCAACTCAGGCGAGGCCGACTTCTTCATGTGGGAGCACTTCACCTCCAAGCGCTACTACGACGCCGGCGAGATCCGCAGGGTGGGCGAGATCTACACGCCCTGGAGCAGCTGGAAGATTGTGGCCAGCACGTCGCTCGTCTCCTCCGCCGCCACCACCGACGACGGGTTGGACGAGAGGGTGGGCGACCTGTTTAGGAGGCTCGACCAGGGCATCAGGCACTTCAACGAGCACGGGGAGGAGGCGGTGCGGTATATCAGCACCGAGCTGGACTACTCGGAGGAGGACGCGCGGGAGTGGATGAAGACGGTGCGGTTCCCTGTGCGCACGGAGGGTGTGGATGTCAAGGTTGTGGAGAGCACGGTGGGGGTACTGCGGAAGGCTGGGGTGCTCTTTGAGGGGAGAGGGATGGAGCCTGGCCTGATGGTTGCGAAGCAGCGGCGGTGATCAAAGGAGGGCAGGGCAGGACACTAGACGAGAGGGTGTAGGGAGGCGCGAGCTGGAGTTTGAACGGCAAATTTAATTTTTTTTGAGATTACTCATTGTGAGAGGCACATGAGAACAGCTTTTATCGCCTGCTGTGTGGTGCTTACTCCTTGACCTTTCTTTGCAGCCATTAACAGCCACTTCTCCTTGCTACCAACGCCTCTATCTGGCCACACGTCACGACTTACACTTCAAGAAGAAGGTCCCACCAGCCAGAGGGTAAACCAGTCAATCATCGCTCGGAGGCTTTGCTCCTTGCACCACCCTACATGCCCACGCCGTCGTCAATATTCTGTGGTGTCTGGTCTGAAGCACCACCGCGGTGGGATGGATGGACGGACGGATAAAGGTAATGGATGGGATAACTCACTCTGGTAAGGGTCTTCAGGGTCACCCTTGACAGCAAATCCATGACCTACGCCATAGAAAAGCTGCATATGATACCGCTTGTTGTCCCTCTGCAGGATATCCAGCGCCTTTTTCCTCGACTCGGCCGTGAACGCATGGTCATTCTCAGCGCACGACAACAAAAGTGGCTCTGTATGAAGATATATATATATAATCAGCAAAGGAACCCTATCGATTTGTCTGCCTATCTATCCCAAACAAATGGCAGGGAAGAAACGTGGAGGAAAAAAGGAAAAGAGGGGGGGGGGGGACAAAAGATCAGACGGCGTACGCTTCAGGTCTGCAAAGTGCTCCTCCTTCAGCGCCGTAGGGTGTGCGAACGCCCCCGCCGAGACGCTGTCCCCAGCCAGCACGTCGCACACAAACGGCGCACCGAAGCAGTAGCCCGTGCAGGCATACTTGGTCCCCTCGCCGCCGTACTTGGCCTTGACCGCGTCGACCCAGCCGGGGACGTTCTCGGTGGCGAAGGTGAAATGCTTTGAGCGCCAGGCGGCGTGGTCGAACCCCTCGGGAAAGGGGTCATTTTTGGTTTTGCGGTACTTGGAGATGGGATCCTGCAGGGACTCGTCAGCCTTTCTTTTCATTTTATTTTTTTGTCCGGGGGGGGGGGTGGATGCTATGTAGAGGGGGAGGAGGAGAAGAAGAAGAGGGGAAGAGATATATATATGTACGCCTCTGAAATAATCCATCCCCAGCGTCAGAAACCCAGCATCGGCGAATCCGTCCATGAGCAGCTGGGCGTTGCTGGACATGCCCCAGACGTCTGGGAAGTACAGCACCACATGACCATTGGCTTTCTCTGGTGCGGGCGTCGCGATGTAGGTTGGCGTCTCGTGGAGGGTTTCTATGTTTCCGCGGGGTGTGCCCTTGTGGATGGTGCCGAGCCAGCAGCATGGCCCGGGGGGTTGGGCTAGGTAGCCCTCATCGTTGCCTGTTGCAGCCGACATTTCTCTTCTTCTTCTTCTTCTTCTTCTTCACTCTTTGGTGTGTCTTTCCTTTCTTTCAATCAGATAACCGAGTCTTTATCTGGAGTCCAAGGAGATAAATGTTATGATGGTGACGGGGTTGAGATGGTCTTGGGTTTGATGCGGGGTTTCTTTTCGTCGGCTGGGGCATTGATTGTGTCCCGTCATTCCCGGTCCTTGAGCACGATAGGCAGGCGTTCAACATTTTTGTTGAATTACTGCAGTGGGTACGTACGTACAGATGCATCAATAACGTCGCTTTATTCTGCCCTCCTTTTACTCTAGGTTGATTCAAGATATAAGGGAAGCAGATTAACCTCTGGCATCTGCACTGGTTATTACGGTGCTAATTAATCCGCAGTTGCGTGTGTAAGAATTAATTAATACCTCTCCAGTTGCTCGAATAAATGTGACGCACGAAGCATAGGAAGTCGTTGTTGGCAAATTCCGAGTAAACCCCTGGCCACATGAGTCCTTTCAGCACATTATCATCTACTTAAATTACTTTGATCTCTTTGGATGCAGAGGGGGCTCTTCTTCCAAGCTGGAGGTCGAGTTCTAGATAGGACGAGTCCCATGAACCCCATTCTCATCTTACCAGGCCTACATAGAAGAAGCCCCATATGTAGTTTATCTATTGACATGGCTCTTTTCCACAAGATCATTGCCATGGGAAAATCTAACTGCTGCAGAACCTGTTCGGCCCATACGTTAGTTGAATCAGCTGGCAGATGACCCGTTCTCTCTTCAGGTTTCTGGAGTGGAGTGCTGTTATGATTGTTTTAAAGATGCTTGGCCTTTTTTGAGAACTCTATAGCATCAAGCGTGATATATTCTATGGACCTGAAGACGTAACCACTGATACAAGTAAGTGTTCCGATATTTGTCTTGTATGTAATAATAGTTTTACCTCCTCTCGCCTGTATGATTTGGGCTCTTCTCTAAGCCGTGGCTTGTCTTGTTGGAAATCTTCTTACTTTCCCAGGAAATCCATCCTAGAGACTGGAAAAGATATCTACTTTATCTCTCGAACATGAATATTCCTCCTGACTCTTTTTCTTTGTTTCTTTCTTTTTTTGTCGGTGGGGTTGGGAGGGTTTTATTATACGAGGCTTCAAGGTTGGATCCCGGTACAATAATGCAGCGTTCCAAGGTTTTGAGACACCGTTTTATCTTGGATCTGGAACACAAACCGGGTCAAGTGCGAGCACAAGAGAAACAAGGACGAGAGGACGGATTTCAAGAAATAACAAGGAAAATAATCAAATTAGAAGCAATCTTAAAAAGAGATCGTGTTCCAGCATAAAATAAACCATCACCGACAAGCCCCTAACCCTGTTGCTGACATGCTTTCCACATACGGTATAAGTGGACAGTCGCCTCCTCAAGGCAGTCGGCCCTCGCTGTTCCCAGGCAGCTCAGGCGATATCTTCGACGACAACAACAATCACCAACCAACCAACCAACCAACCAACCTCTCACGACAATCCGCAACCGTGTGCCCCTCTCTCCTTAAACCCCCCACCCCCCCCATCTGGGGCCATGGCCGACCCAGAAAACGCCGGCTATCGCTTGCTCTCATTTGAATATAAGCAGCCTGCAAAGGAGGCAGAGCGACCTGCGACATCTACTCCTCCACCTGCGACCAAGGAACTGCCCTCTCTCTCTTCCCTCATGGCCTCTCTAGAGGAGATCGAGGGTTCCGACGATCACGAACAAGAGACCGAGGTCAGAGGCCCTGCAGAGGAGCCCACCACTGCTTCTGCTGCTGCTGCTGCTGCTGCTGCCGCTGAGGAGGGCCCAGATGACTCGGGTGTCGCCCCCCAAGCGGTCTCCCCGCTGACAGAGTTCCACCTTTTCGGAGATTTACCAACCGAGCTGAGGCTCAAGATATGGGACCTCACCTTCCTGCCCAGGGTCGTCGAGCTGCGTCCGACGCGGCCCAACTACTCTCCAAGCCACGACGACGGCCGCCGCCCACAGGTAAAGATCTCTCTCTCTGTCTCTCTCTCTCTCTCTCTCTCTCTCTCTCTCTCTCTCTCTCTCTCTCTCTCTCTCTCTCTCTCTCTCTCCCCCATTCGTGTGTATTTGTGTATGTGTGTGTGTGTGTGTGTGTGTGTGTGTGTGTGTGTGTGTGTGAATGAGCTCTCTTTGCTGACCACCACCAACAACCAACAGTGGCAGTCCGGTTGCTCCAACCCAGCTGCCCTGTCTGTATGCGCCGAGGCGCGCGCCGTGGCCCTGGAGCACTTCCGCATCGTCTTCCCCCTGGCCTGCATCACCTCCACCCAGGCCCAGTCGCAAGACCAGCAGAACGCCTACGCGCGGTGGTCCGCAGTAGGCGGCGGCGGCGGCGACTTGGGCCCGTACAACTTTACCGGCCCCAGCGCGGACGGGCGGGCGCGGCTGCTGCGGCGCACGCTATATGTCTCGCCTGACGAGGACACCGTGTGTCTCCTGGGCCAGGACTCGGACTTTGCGCGCCTGTCGCACGTCATGCGGTTGTTTCAGGAGGCGGACCCCAAGGACCTGGGCATCGCGCGGCTGGGGCTGAGCGTGCGGGGTTGGGGGTATGCGGGCTCGGCGGTCATGATGAAGGGGCTCGGGAGGACGATCCTGCGGGACCTGGAGCAGCTTGTGCTGTTCATGTACGGCGATCACAAGCCACCGGTGGAGTGGCGGGAGAGGGGGGCCGCCGTGGGCGGGGAGCTTCTCGAGGCGTTCAGGAGGACGGGGAACCGCTGCGAGCTGGTCCCGTGCGAGGGGAGCACCGCGTGGGTGGCGTATAAGCTCTGGTCAGGGGGCAAGGGCAGGCAGTTTTGGGATAAGGACGGGAATATCTTGCGGGTGGGGAGGAATGAGATTCGGATTATGGATTTGGAGTTCAAGGATGGATGGTGATGAGAATGGATGATGATGATGACGATGGGATGCATTTTGGGCAATCCTCTTTTTTCTCTTTCTTTTTCTTCTTTCGGTTCTATTTCATACGTCTTTAGGTAGCAAAAAGCATCAGATAGCACAATTCCATAGCATCGCAAGAATGGTCCCTTCATGCTTCGATTACTTCGATATATCACCTCTTTGGGGGAAAATTACATAGCGTTGTGCTTTTTCTTTCTTTCTCTTTCCTTCAAACCACTGATTGGGGGGATTCTTGGGCAGCTTGTCATGATAAACACCATCGAGGAACCACGGAATGTATGTAGCTAGTAGTGCATTGGAGTTCGATATTCTTTTTTTTTTCTTCTTCTTCTTTTCTTTCCGGCCACAGTCAATATCCTCAATCGACTGGCTTGTCGGTACATATCGTACATGACTTTTCTATTTTATTTAAATCGTTTTTGCTGTCATCCTTCCTAGGATCTTCTCACGAGCAATTCTGCTTGCAACCTCACCACCATGCTGCAGCGAGACGGCCCCGACGATAGCAAATACTGTCGTCGCAAGGACGACGTCGATACCAGAAGATTTCAGATTCTCAGGCTAAAAAGATGGAGGCATAGCAGGTTAGTAGAGTACCTTCTGGAAAAAGGGACGACCGGAAGGGCCACATCGAAGAAGAAGGGGAGGAGGAGGAGGAGGCTAAACGAACAATTCTGGGTTTCCACCGCATAACCTGGTCCAGCTGGGCCTTGATGCCCAATCTTGCCAGTTCCTCCACAGACATGAAGTCCATGGGTCTGTGTACACTGAGCTTGTCGACGTTGCGCAGGGCAGGCGACTCGAAATGGTCCCGTTTCCAGGGGTCATCAAGGTATTTCTCCACCGTCCCCGGCCGGGTCATGATGGCATTCATGGCCTCGACGACTAATATTTGTCGGCCTGTATCAAAAGAAGAGAGAGATTCAAAGTCAGCACATGCACACACACGCACGCACGCACGCATGCCCATTCAGATCCCAGTGCCCTCATTCCTTACCCCGCCCGCCGTCGTACATGAGCTAGAGGTAGTAGGTCCTTACCGAAGAATGCCAGTCTCGTGTTAAATCCTCTCCGACCGTAATCAAAGCTCTTGTGTGTGACAGCCAACCACCTCAGCTCCTCCGGAAGCATCTTGGACCCGTTCCTGCCCAGGAAGCGCTCGTAGAAGTCGTCCAGCTTGGCCGGGTCGTCGTTGACATGCCATATCGCCCTGCGCGGATCCCTGATCGGGTTGAGGGAGAAGCCGTGTCGGCCCTTGAGCCTCTCTGGTGTGTAGGACCACCTCGGTCTCGCTTCCTGGAGGTCTTTCTCTGATACTGGCTCGTTGAGGGGATCATCTCGCTCTCGTAGTGCCGTGGGTGCGCGCGCGAGGTCGTGGTTCGCCCGGCATGCTGGTCGTCGGTTCACTGCCGGGACGCGGAGGGGTCGGAGGCATTGCCTGGTTGTTGACCAGGCTGATCTTGAGGGGTTGAGCGCCATGAAGACTGTGGGGTGCTGCAGGAGAGAGGTGGGCACATCCTCTCCTGGTTGGCGTTGGGAGGAGGAGAAAATGGAAAGCAGAAGCAGTGACATCTTGGGACGAAACTGCTCGACGATTGGGATGCGCCACAAGTAACTTTTTCAGGTGGGTCCCTTCACCAACCCTGGTTAGCTCCAGGGACAGGGGTGGTGGGGTTCTCGCTCTGGAGGGCAGCGTACAGTAGAGGGGGAGCACTGGAGCACTCAGCACCGAAGGAGCCCTGGAGCCCTGGGCCACTGGACCGCTGGAAGCACAGACCAATCAGCCCTGTAGGCCCTGGAACTTAGCGGGACCCACAACAGCCACAGCAGGCCTGCAAGCCTCGTTCTCACCTCTCTCGTCGCGATGTGACGCGCCTGTAGCCCGGCCTTCTCACTGCGACCGCGTCACGAACGGTCAATCAAATCCTCCTTGCGCTTCCCCTCAACAATCCAATTCTTGATGGATTCCAGTCCATTGCTAATATTGCACCCTCCATGATGCACTTATAGCATCTCATTTTCTTCATATCACAAATCCTTTTTTTTTTTTTCCTCTCTCGTGTCTTGGTTCTTGTTTTTGTTTTTGGTGTTCCCAATCATGACTTCTTCCCTCGGAACGTTTCCTGGCTCAACGCCCACCAAGCAACAATGCAGCGTGGCACTCCTCGACAAGCTTGCAGGTGTGCTTCCGAAAGGTTACAAGTTCACCGTCCACCACCTCTCGACCCCTCCTACCAAGACCGACGCTCTCTGCTCAGAACCACCGGGCGCTCGTCCTGACCGAACGTATCGCGAGTCGCACTTCCTGGCCGTCAGCATCGATGCTACAGCGAAGCCCCGAGACCGATCCATGCCCTTGAGTCTGCCCTCGTCACCTCTTACTCCCGGCTCCTCCAGCGACAGCAGCGGCCCCAGACAGGTTCTCGTCCTTGCTCTTGAGGTCTTTATCTTCACCACGGCCTGGTCCAGCACCTTCTTCGTCTCCAAGGCTGACTCCACCGGCTACCTGCACCTTCTCGACCTGCCCAAGGGCACGCCCTCTCCGATCCGCGAAGCGAGCTCTGCGTTTATATCATACCTTGTGGAGGAGCGCCGGCGCAGCAATGTCCAGACTGTCGTCAGCCTGTTTGCCCGCGCCCAGAACCAATACTTGTTTCCTGGAAGCGTGGAGAACAAGGGGAAGCACGTCCTGGACGACCGGGGCCTGGTCAGATGGTGGTGTCGGGTGCTGAACTCGGTCATGGAGGGGCAGGGTACGCAGGAGGACGCCCTCTTCCGTCCCTCGCATAATAATTCGAACAAGGGAAGCTGGGAAGAGAAGAAGGCCTACCTGGTCGTCCCCGGGCTGGACAGCTACGAGTCGCGTGCCTTCCTCCCCCGAACGCCGAGCGCCGCCTCCAACTGGTGTCTCTCCCATCCTCTGGAGCGCATATCACATTTTGCCAGGGAGTATGACTGGGTGCCGCCCAGATGTCTGGTTCCCAAGTTCCCTGATGATCCCAAGGCGCGGTACTGCGATGAGCTGGACCTCGAGGCCTCCAAGTCGGCGCAATACGAGGACAAGGGCCTGTGGCGGAGTGTAACGACCATGGATCGGTTCTGGGAGATGATGGCGTTTCGGCAGGAGTGCTCGGGCGGGCACATGACGGGGTTTCTTTGGCTTGTGCTGGAGCCGAGCGGCTGGGGCGGGGCGAACGAGGCAGCCTCTGCCGCCGAGTCCTTGCTGACGCCGAGCACCTCCTTTGAAGGCTCGGTCCAGTTCCCAATCACACCACCCAGGAGACGAGAGGGGCTCTCAGCTACGACACCCAAGTCGAGCCCGTTGAAGATGGAGGCCACGCCGAGGTCAGGGCAGCAGAGTCCGTCGAAAGGTGGCTCGCCTGCGAAACCAATAAAGAAGACCACCCTCAGGGGGGCCATCCGGTCTCGTCTGCCACGCGTCAAGAAGCATGCGCGCAACTATGTCCCCAACATACCAGTGTCGACAACTTACTACTACTGGCCGCCAGAGGGAAGAGGCACCCGCATCGTCGCCGAGGCTGACTACAAGCGGTCGGTCGACCTGCTCACAAAGCTGGATTTCGAGACTCTTGAGCTGGCAGTGGGGAGCTCCAAGAGGTGGACCAGCGAGGTCGGCGGCGGTCAAAAGTGGGCACTGGACGTCGTAGGGCGACGGCCGCTCCCTCCCGCGGCCAACGCACCGAGTGGAACCGTGCACGACATGGCTGGCCTTGTGCGTAGAAAACCCAAGGCTAACGACACACACATCGCCGTCGAGACCGTCCATGCTGATGCTGGGGGCCCTGGTGGGGGCGCCCTGGGGTCGTCCCCAGGAGCGACGGCCGTCACCCTGCTCACTGCTCGGAAGAAGTCAGAGAGCGACGTGGACAGCAGTGCTGCACTGGGCCTTACTACTCCTCCTACTCGAAGAGCTAGCGCGGCCACAGACCCGGACGCACCGGTAGTCAGTGTTCTTGTACCACGCAAGAAGCGCAAGGAGTCCATCCCTGACGAGCCTGAGCTTGCGGCTCCTGCTGGTGCTGGTGCTGGTGCTGGCCTCGCGATGAACATAGAGGTCTCGCGCAATGAGGCACCAGCTGTAAATGTCCTGGGTAGTGGGTTGGTGCGCAAGAAACCCAAGACTTCATAAATGTCAATACGTTAAGGGCACCTGGATTAGAGAGGAAAGGTATTGGATGTTTTTTTACTGGACCGATAGAGATACCTTACATTAGATTGGTAGTCATAAAGGGGGGGAGTGGGGGAGGGGTTTGTCAATGAACATAATTCCGAGATTCTCACTCAGTATGCTTGAATTTGCCCTGTTTTGTCTTGATCCATCATCTTCCATCTTCTCTCCCTCTCTCTCTCTCTTTCTATAAGGGGGTATATTGAGCCGCGATAAACATGACAAGAGATTGGGCCAAAAGAAAAAAAAACAACTTCTCGCCCTCATATCCTCCGCCGCTTAGCGCTCCGTCCATCGCCATCCCTCGCCGCCGCCGCAAGCTCCGCCACCCTGGCCCTCACCGCATCCTGCACCTCCTTCAACAGCACCTTCTCGCCTATCCTCACATCCAGCGCCATCATCTTGCGGTCCAGGAACTCTCCTGCCGTCGCCGCAACGCCGCCGCCGTCCTTCATCTTGCGATTCTTCTCCTCCTCGCAGAGCGCCATATCCTGCTCCAGCGTGGTGCCGTACTGCCGCGCCCTCTCGTCCAGCGCAGACGCGAGGGCCGAGTAGATGGCCTGATCCCTCGCGACCTTGTCAGGCACGGCGGCGGGGCTGACCTTCTTGACGGCCTTCATGACCTCCTTCATCTGCGCGAGCAGGTCCTCGGGCACGCCGGCGGCGGCCGTGACCTCGGCGACGCGGCCCTCGGCGTCTGGGTCCGGGGCGCCGCGCTCGAGCACGAAGGCGTCTTCCTCCTCCACCAGCAGCAGCTGGGCCAGCACGCGGTCCCAGTCGTCGTCGCTGGCGAGGGCGACCCCCAGCTGGGCGCGCAGGGCGGCGAGCACGCGGTCCCAGGCGAGGTCGACCAGGTCCCAGCGGCGGTGGGCGGGGGTGACGTAGCCGTAGCGGCGGAGCAGCTCGCCGTTGCTCAGGGGGCCGTAGTAGTTGAGGATCTCCTCGCCGCGGCGGACGGGCCGCAGGGTGGTGGCGGCCAGGGCGTCGTCGCCGTGCTCGATGTGGGCGTTGAAGGAGGCATCGGCGTTGAGGATGTCGGCCATGGGGACCATGCCCAGCAGGGTGCGTCCCTCGCGGTCCTCGACCCAGCCGTCGTCCTCACCCTCTGCGCCCTCGCCGTTTTCGTTTTCGTCTTCGTCTTCGTCTTCGTCCTTTTCCAGGTCGAAGGCGTACGCCATGATCACGCTCCCCATCCGGAACCCGAGCTGCACCAGGTCGTCATCGGTCAGCCTCGCTGTCTCCTCCTCCATCCCAGGCGGGAAGAAGACGCCCTCGTGCGCGCGGATGACGGGCACGATCTTGGTCCGGATCATCTCCTCTGCCTCGTCACGGCCTACTTTGGCCGCCACGGGGCTCGCCTGCAGGGCCGCCAGCTCGTCTGCCGACCAGAACATGGGCGTGCTGAAGGCGGAGGGGCCGGCGGGTAGGACGTCCAGGTAGGGTTTCCAGGGGGAGTGGGGGCCCTGGAGGTGCTCGTGGATCAGGATCAGGATGAGGGTCGTCCATGAGTCCTGCTGGCGGGCGCCGTCGTCATCATCAGCACCGGAGGAGGAAGAGGAGGAGGAGCTGGAGGAGGAGGAGGAGGAGGAGGAGTTGTCCATGTCGTGGTCCTCATCGTCCTTGGCACTGGCCTGTACGATTGGGTCGAACACCTCTGGCAGCCTCTTGACCAGTGACGAGGTCTCCCTGCTGATGATGGATGCGCGGGGGATCGTGAAGAGGGTCGTGTCTGCGGGGATGTCGGCAGTCGCGACTGTTTTTTTTATTAATATATATAGATGACATGGTCAGCTGGGTGTGCGAACAAGCAGTCTCGCTCTCATAGGTACAAGGTGCGTGTCCACTTACTGATGCCTCGACCTGCGCCCCGGCTCCTCAGGTCCTGGATCTCAATGTCGTTGTGAAAAGTCGTGCCTGGCTGGCTCTTGAACCAGGCCAGGAAATCGACAGTCTGCTTTTCAAATAATAATATGTCTGTCATCTTTGAGCAGTTTTATGGTTCTCAATAGTGTAGCACTCTTGTATGGAAAGAGGGAGGAGGGAGGAGGGATGGATCATGACCTCTCAAGGTGGTGATGGTTTCTTGAAAGTACTATGGCGATGAGTGAGAAGTGAGTGGGAGTTTGGGGGGGGCCCTTTAGAGTTTCTGGTGGTTGGCCCGTGCATCCGCCCCAACAACAACAGGGGGGGGGGTTTTATTATTCCCCTTGGGCGATAAACGTTGATCATAATTGGATCTTTTTTCACGTTGCTTCTTCTCTTCATTGAAGATGATTCAAGCAATTACATGGTAAGAATATGCTTACACCTCGATGCAGGATGCACCACATGTGGTCATCCGATGAATGCCATCATCCGCCCTTGCGTCCACCGCCGCATCCAAAGTAGGATCGGATGGGGAGGGGAGGGGGGTGGGGGGCGCTCTTCTGTGGTAATTAGATAGGTCTCTTGAGGTCTTGATCATCTCATCGTACAAGGACGGCATTCATGTCGAGAATTGTGTATTGAATCTTGGGGCAGACGATCCTTCAACGCGTAAAGTCTCTTCCCTTATTCCTTCTTAGAACGCCAACAGGAAAGCTCTGGTATCTTCCGTCCATGTTCCTTACCCCCCCCGAGGAGGCCTGGTTGGTGACGAATCTCATCACTCCTCCTCCTCCTCAACCTTGAAGCTCCAGGTTGTTCATCTCGAAGACGAGGCCCTCCACACCCGTGTATCCATCATCCATCTCCATGTCTCCGTCGTGGCCTCCCTGGCCCTCGTGACAATCCTCCATCTCGCCATCTCCGCCACCATCCTGCAGGCCATCCTGCTGGGCGACGCGGACAAACCAGGTGGGCGAGTCGTCCTGGTCCATCAGCATCGACTCATCGAGCAGCACCTCGTCGTCGGCGCATCCGCCCATCTCGACCTGCCGGGCCCACAGAGGACATCCATCGGCGCCCAGGGCCTCCCCAGACCTGGCCAGCGCGTTGGCGCCCGCCTCGCCGCCGTGCATCGCGAAGATGCGCCTCAGCCGCTCGTCGCCCGCGAACATGGTCGGCACCTTGGCCAGCTCCCTGAAGAAGACCACGAGGCAGGGGAGCCGGCCGTCGAGGGAGCCGCTGCGGATGCGCAAGGCGAGGCGCAGGACCGAGGGCACGCAGCGGACGTGGCGGCGCTGCATGACGATGGCGATGAAGGCCGAGATGACATCCTTGAGCTGCTTCTTGACGTGCCCGCTCATGTGGAAGTCGCCCTTTCCGCCGCGGCGGAGCAGATCTTGCAGGTCCTCGTCGAGTTTGATGAGGCTGGTGATGTGCGCGTCGGAGGAAGAAGACCAAGGCAGGCCGGTGCTGGTGCTGGTGCTGGCGGTCTTGGGCAGCTTTTCTTTCTTGTTGAGGAACGGGGTTCGGGGGTGGTGCTCGCGACGACCGTGGCCTTGGCCTGAGGCCTTGCGCATGTTTGGGGCGGGCTTCTTGACGCGTGCCATTGTTGATTGTTTGTTTGTGGTGTCTCTGTACATATCGTGTCAGATAGTGTTAGGTAAAGGGGGTTTGGGCAGATGAGAAACGTGCTTGACTTACGGTGGGCTGTAGAAGAAGGGTTTGCTGGATGTTTTTGATTGGGTGGTTGAGGAGGAACTGGGAAGGTGAGAAGGTGAGAAAGTGGCCCAGAGAAGGCGGGGGAGGTTGTTTGAGAAGATGAGAGGTTGGGCTGGGAGATGAGAGGTTGGGCTGGGGGGAGGGGAGAAAAAGATGGAAGGGAGGGAGAGAGTGTGCTCCAAATGAGAGAGGGTGGACTCAGTAGGAGAGATGTTTGTCGAGCAGGAGGGGTGTCTTGAGAAAAAGAGAGAGAGAGAGAGAGAGGTCAGCAGGCAAGAGATGGGTTGAGCAGGAGAGGTTGGCTGGAGGGGGGAAAAGGTGCATGAGCACGAGGGAAAACAATGGAATGTAGGCTGCTGACCTTGATACTCAATCGTTTCTGAGGCCTTTCTCAGGCCGGCTGGGGTTGACAGGCCGACAAGCCAGCCAGTGATGTTCGATGTCAATGTCATTAAAGACAAAGACTGAGGTATTACTCAACACCATCTCAGGAATGCCTCACATGTCTAAGAAACCACTAGAATGAACAACATACTAAGAAACCTGATCAAGCCAGAGTTTGGGGTCTGAATACCTTCATCTCAACCCCCCCGGGCCCACCTCCCTCAGGGCTGTATCTTCACTCTCAACTATTACACAATTGGCCTGCTTGAGTGTTCATGACAACAACTACTACTCCAAGTACTTCAGGCACTTTAGGTATATAAGCAGCAAATGCTTCTCCTGAATGGTGCACTCGAGGTCATAATTATCTGAGACCTAACTTTATAAGCTCCTTTATGCATGGTTTTCTGCCTCCATCTCTCTCTCTCTACCTCTCTGTCCCTTGTCTTGCTTTTGTAACAAGTGTATCCTTTCCTCCCCTTTCTTGTCTTCTCTCATATGCAGATCTGGCTGGTGCATCTGGAAGTTCCCACCAATCATTCAAGTTCCTGAGAGAAGGGTGTTATATATATATATATATATATATATATTGTTCTAAAGTTTCAGACATGAAAGTACTCTCAACACATCCTTGTGTCCGTGGTTCTTGTGAAACTGACTTGGCCGGTCTCAAAGTTATTTGATCTGAACGCCTCAGCGTAGTAGTCAACAACGGATAGCCGCGCATCCTATTAGATCACTCGTTGTTCACTCAGAACATCAGCAGCATGTCTTGTTCAAAAAGTACCAACGCGGCGGCGGACCTCTTGAGCATTAGGAGATGTCCATTCTAACCAAGTAATTTGCAGATCTCTCTGAGAAAATGGATGCGAATTTCCTAGTAATTGCAAGACGTCGGAGGAATTGGTGGGAAGCAGTTTTGGCTTGTGTGCCCGCCCAGTAGAATCCCAATGCATCCTGAAGACCAGAACCCCATAACGCCACCGTGGCTGCCATGTGACTTGGTATGCATATGTACATCATCTGCATGGCCAGTGTCACTGCATTAGATCTGGATCATCCCCTATATGTAATTTGCCAAGGTTTCGCTCTGGACCGGTGGTGGCCACAACCTTTTGTAGATTGACAGCCTTAGCGACCCAAGACTTTTTCTTCTTCTTCTTTTTCTATTCCCGGTCTTCTTGCATCTTGCGAGCATGCTTACCCAACGGAAAAATCACTCTATCTGAACATCCTGGCGCATGACACCGTAGGATCACTGTGTACTCTTTGTTAAGCTGACACTCAAATCGAGGAGCATGCATGTCATTCTTGGCGCATCGCCCAGACGTTGCAATGGAAAAAGCTTAATCTCATGTTTGACGCTCCCCAGTCTTGGCCTTGTCACAGGACTTTGGCTCGGACTACAACATGGTCTGTATAGGGACCAGCTACTAAGGCAATACATAGCAATATGGGCATGGGCCTCGCACAGCCCTCATCCCGTGCGCGAGGCCAATGCTGAGCTTGCCCTGCGATTAAGTTCAGGGACGAGCCTGCTGTTTGGCTGTTAATTACTAGTAATAATTAATACGTTACCGACCTGCGTGTGTACGTCTTGCCAGGGTGTTCCGGGCCTGACATTGCATTGGGCTTAGATACATCCAGGGCGAAATTACCACCCAACCAAACCATCTTATGACGTGGTTCAAGGTGGTTAGGAAGCATATCTGAGTGATATGGTTTTTTTCTTTCTTCCTCTTCCCCAATGTCCAGAGTCAGTTGACTCGGCTTTCCCCCTTTTCTCATCTGGGCCCGGGCCCAGTAAGAGGAAGGAGAGGATTACAAGGCTTCTCGTATCCGGCAACCGAAGGCGACCCTCCCCTCTAAGGTCCGTCCACGTCGCGCCGTAGCAATGTCGTCGAGAGGTCCCACCAAGGCTCGTCATCTCCTGGCGTCTCGGTGGAACAATGCAAAAAGGTCGTTGCGCTGCTTGTGGGGTTTACGAGCAATAGTAGCTGTTGAGCAGCCACTCGGATGTGTACCAACTAGGAAGTTCAACAGCAAAAACCAGCTAGCCTTGCGGTGCCCTCTCTGCAGACAACAGGAAAAGGGCGGGCTAGTGTAGGGCAATATTCCACCCCCCTCTTGCATTCCTTGGTCAATGTTGCAGCTTGCAGGAGAAAGGGAGGGGAGGGATTGGTGCGTCTTGTGTGTGTGTGTGTGTGTGTGTGTCTGTGGAAAGGAGGGGGAGAAAGGGGGAGAGAGGAGGGTCGGGAAGGGGCCGTATGGCAGAGCGGTCAGTCAATATCGAATAGGATATGTGGACGGGTTGCAGGAGATCTTCGTCACATCCCGTCAGCTTGGCCTTCTGATTTGCATATTTTTTTCTCCGTGCCATGGCACGGTCACATTGCAGGCCGACCTTGATCTCTTGACACCCTGCCCGATGCCTACCAAGGAAACTCGTTAGCCAACCATAACGACCCTCAAGCCGTGTGTTCCAAAAGGCTCCAGCAAGCCATAGAAGGCGTCGTCCTCCAGCCTGGGTCCTACCCACCCTCCTTGAAGCAGGCAACAATATTTCGTAGCCCGGGGCCTGGAGTTGGAGTTGTTGGCCTTCTCGGGATTCACTCGGACAGAACGGCAAAAGCGGCACTGGAAGCAAGGGATGATGTGCACGACATCCTCCCGGAATGGAATAGACGGCGTGGGAGGAGTTGTTGACCGTATTTTCATTTTACGGACCGCATGAACAAAACAAATTGTTTTGTGAAAGGATGAAATATGAACTAATTGATCGACTCTTTTTTCGGAACATACGGCTTAATTCCATGTTCCACCGTCCTTTCAGTGGCTCATCCGTCCGAAAAGGATAATTAGAATGGGAAAGAAAGAAAAAAAAAGCGAAAAGAAAAGAGAGAAAGGAAAAGACAAGAATAATATTGTGAGCCGAGGAAAACTTGGGTCTCTTTGACTAACGTAATTTCAACTGGTAAATATTGGATGACTTTTATCCAAGGAAGACAACCTGTCAGTGCCCTTTTCTGGAGTGTGGTTGCAGTCATGACGATCGAGCGTAGCAGTGCCTCGATGGTGTAATTAATTGCTCTATAGCTAAAAGTCCAGGCGAGGCGGCCTGACCTCAAAACGCTCAGACTTATGCAGTAATTAAACTACCTTCGGACGACCGAAGGGGGCATGGTCCACCGCCTCCTCGCCTTGGTTGTTGTGCCCCCCCTCCCTTTATTTACCTGTGGTTATAGTGTGGTGTGGTGGCCCAACCATTCTCTTCTTCCTCCTTCTCTGTAGGGAATAAAGTATATCCATACTTTCTTGCCTCCGCATCAGTTTAGTGCACTGATTCTAGGCTTTAAACCGATCCTAAGCCAACTACTATAGGCACGATCTGCTCAGGTACGAAACCAACCACCTGAGAAAGGTATCATCGGCGCTTGTAAGCCTTGAGCACTTGAACGCGACGCTGGCGGGAGGGGGGGAAGGGAAAGAAACAACAAATGCTCTATAAATAAAACCTAACACAGAAATTATCCAGGTACGTTGCGCAAATCGCTATCTATGTAGAGCAGATCTCTAAAGTCCGGACGTCTCTTTTCCCAATGCCGAGATATTTGCGGAAGGGTTTGTTTTTGTTTCTTCTTGAGGCGGTACAGAAAACACAACTTCAAGTGGGGGGCCTGGCTGGGCTCATCGTGATCATTTTCTCCACGAATACATTATCCAATGTTCTAGCCTGGTATATACATATGATGACATCATGTTAGTGGTCTCTGCTTTTTGGCTATGGCTTTTATTTTTTTCAAAAAAAATAATTATTATTTTGTCTTCGGCAAGGTTAGTTTTGTCTATGGTTAATATTGCGACGAGGTTGCACTGTTGCCCTGTCCTTTCATCGTCGCACGGACATGTCTTGCTTTCATGCCCGGCCATTCTTTCCTCAATGGAGGAGGAGTCTGCTATAATTCACCCTTGTTTTGCACCTTGATACTTCCTCTTTGGCGCCATGGCCTCTGCATATATGTACCGTACCACTGAATGGGATGGATGGATGCATCATGGATAGACACGGGGGAAGGGGGGGGGGAGGTTCATGTAATTAATTCCCTCCCTCCTTTCCTTTCACCCATTCCCCCTCCCCCCTCCCCCCTCTCCCCCAAGTAGACTGGTCACCTTGCTGGGACCAGACCCTTACTACCGAGATGAACGACTTGCGGTGTTACAATGTCTCTCTCTGGAGTCACTACTCCCTGCTGACTGACTGACTGACGGACTTGACTGGCTATTTACCATGGTCCGTGGGATTTTCTTAAGTATATAAAGACAGACCATCTCCTCGAGACTTCTGACTCTCACACTCTCTGACCACACTGCTTGATGTGCTGCCCACCTCGCCACTGCTTCGCCCCTTCATTCAATAGCAGAGACAGGCTCCATCAACTCTTGTCGCCGTCAGCCTTCGCTGTAGTACATTACAGTAATAGTCATTACCATGTATACACAGGAAGCCCTCCTCGCGTTGGGCCTGCTCCAGCCAGTGCTCTTTGCCCTGGCAGCCCCTGCCCCTCAGTGAGTCTTTTTCTCTATATTATCCGTCTTTCCCTCTGAGACAACAAAACTTCGACCATTTGCAAAGGAAAGAAGAGAGAAAAGAGAGAGAGAAAAGAAAAGAGAGAGAAGAAAAGAAGAAAAAAAGACGTGATAATGCAAGCTGACCCTACTCCTTCTTTAGGATGGGAGACTATGGTGAGAACTCGGATTCAGTGGGTGGAATTGACCCTCCCATGCCAACCGTGACTGCCGCATCCGGGTCTCTCTACGGCAGCTCAGACCTGCTGGGCGGCACCGCAGCCGAGCCAGACACGAGCTCGTCCTCGGGGTCGGCAGACGTGGCCAGCCCGCAGTACGTCAACGGCCAGGACGCGGACAACAAGCTCGGCCTGTACCTGGACTTCAACAGCGTGGACGCGCCCCAGCCCGTGCGAGGCGGCTACGGGGGCACGGACCCGGGCCCGCGCACGTACTACTACGAGCGCATCAACCCGGACGTGTACGCCATCCCGGGCACCGACAACGGCGATGTGGCGCAGGCCATGTGGCCCTTGGGCCTGTCGCACAACCGGCAGGGCTCGGACGTCGGGGCCGGGTGGGCGCGGCAGGAGAACGAGGAGGTGCTGCCCAGCGCGAAGGCCATGGCGGGGGTGGACATGCGGCTGGGCCCGCACGCCTACCGCGAGCTGCACTGGCACACGGCTAACGAGTGGTCGCTGGTGCTGAACGGGTGCGTGCGGGTCTCGTCGGTCGACACGGACGGGGCGAGCTTTGTGGATGATGTCTGCGAGGGGGACGTGTGGTTCTTCCCCTCCGGGGTGCCACACAGCATCCAGGCCTTTGATGAAGGGGTTGAGTTCCTGCTCGTGTTTGACGACGGTGCTTTCAGCGAGGATGAGACGTTTCTGGTGTCGGAGATGTTCCTGCGGACGCCCATCAGTGTGTTGTCCAAGAACTTTGAGGCGGACCCGAGTGCCTTTAACAACATCCCACAGGATGAGTTATATGTAAGTGATGCCACGGATGAATTTGTAACAATTATGAGGAAGAAGAAGAAGAAAAGAAAAAGAAAAAAAAGATTACTAACACTTGGTTGTGTTTTGTTTCAAGATCTTCAACGGAACACCTCAGCCCAAGGCCATCGACGACACCCAAAACCTCACCTCGTCTGCCGGATCTGTAGACGGTACCAACAAGTCCCAGACCTACCACTGGTCCCAACAAGAGCCGTACCAGGTGCCAGGAGGCTCGGTCAAGATCATCGACCCCACGACCTTCCCCGTGGCGTCCGAGTTCTCGGCAGCGCTGGTGACGGTGCAGCCGGGGGCGATGCGCGAGATCCACTGGCACACGACGTCGGCCGAGTGGAACTACTTCCTGCAAGGGTCGGCGCGCATCACGGTGTTCCAGGCGCCCGAGGCGGCGCGCACGTTTGACTTCACGGCCGGCAGCGTCGGGTATATCCCGCAGGCGGCGTCGCACTATGTGGAGAACACGGGCGACGAGGATGTCATCTTCCTCGAGGTGCTGCAGGCGACCAAGTTCAGCGACATCAGCGCGGCGCAGTGGCTGGCCCTGACGCCCAAGCAGGTGGTGCAGGACCATCTGCACCTGGCCGACAGCGTGTGGGACAACCTGCCCAAGGAGAAGCCGTACATCAAGCAGGGGCCGACCAACATGACGGCGCTGGCGACGGCTGTCCTGGACAGCGGGAGCTCGAGCTCGAGCACGAGCACGACGGCGTCCACGGCCACGAAAGGCAGGTCCTCTCTCGACGAGGGGGCAGTGGAGGAGACGAGGAGGAAGGTTACCTTTTTTGCCTGAGCCAGTGATGATGATTTTTATCCCTTTAGCACATAGCTTTATTCACGAACGTGAATATAATATAACATTTTCATTTTTTTTTTAATCTTTGGTCTTGAGCATTAACTAATTGCTGCCGTGCTGAAGTCTGACCAAGGAATATGACAGTTGATGATATATCAAAGCATATTAACTAAGAAGCAACTCTTTGATCGTCCATTCAGGATCCTAATCAATCGAATACAGTGGCTCTCGCCCATTTATTCGTAGTAAACTGTAAAGATATATGCAGCAAAAAGCTCCACTCTAAAAGTTACTTTACACTTTTATCGCTTACAACGTGTCCTCCTCCTCCCCTTCCCCCCCCCCTCCTCTCTCTCCCCAGTCCTTTTTCTCGCCTGCCGTGACCTGCCTACAAAGGAAATACCAAGAGAGACAAGAAAACATTTCCCTCTTTTGGCATCTTGCATGGTTGGCCTATCTCGTGCCAATCATTTGTGGTGTAAGACTCCATTTTTTTTTATCTTAACTTTTTTTTAAACCAAAAAAAAAAGAAGGAAAGAAAGAAATAAATAAATAAATAAACTTCTAAGCATATAAAGAGCCAGCTCAGCCCCCGCCCCCCTTCTTCTTCTTCTTCTTCTTCTTCTCCTCCTCCTCCTTCCCCCCAAACACAAGCGGGTTTGGAATTTTAAAAGAGAGAGGGAAGGGAGAGAAAAAGAAAGAAAGAAGAAGAAAAAAGTCACAGAGAGACCTTTTCTCCCTTGGCGCGCACCCCACAAACGGGTTGCCCCGCGCTAACGGAGCCTAGCACGCCCTAGGTCGTGCCTAGGAGCCCTAGGAGCAAGCTGAGAAAGAGAAGCTAAAGAAGCACTAGGTAAGGAACCAACCAGTGTCGATCGTCATCGTCAAGTCAGTCAGTCGTCAACCTTCACTTTTTTTTTCTTCTTTTTTTCTTCTTCACTCTTTTCTCTTCTTTCCTCACCTCCCAAACAAAACCATTCTTGATACTACAAAAACCCACAGTCATAAGGGAGGATTTTTTTTCTTCTTCTTCTTCCTCTCTCCCAACCGCTAGAAGAGTGCCATGATAAGAGGACGTCTCTACTCTCACACTGCTCAGTTTTCACGACCTGCTCTTACTACTGGCCTGATTCGGTCCCACGTTGTTGACATTACCAACAGCAGAAGAAGCATCAGCAGCATCAGCAGAATCAGCAGCATCAGCAGAATCAGCAGCAGCATCAGCAGCATCAGCAGCCACAGCATCATCCCCTGCCAACCCAACGCACGACGGGGTTGCAGCTCACACTCACAGTGTAACCATAAAGACAAGTCCTCCTCCTCCTCCTCCACCAACAGCTCCCCCCAGGGTCGCCTGCTCCGCAGCAGCACCATGAGCGAGAAAGAAATGTCGCAATACCTCAAAGAGACGCACGACCGCGTCTTTGAACACAACACGCGCTGGGCGGCCGAGAAGCGCGCGGCAGACCCAGACTTCTTCTCGCGCCTCACCGCCGGCCAGGCGCCCGACTACCTCTGGATCGGGTGCAGCGACTCGCGCATCCCCGCGGAGCAGATCACGGGCCTGGAGCCCGGCGAGGCCTTTGTGCACCGCAACATCGCCAACCTGGTGTGCAACGTCGACCTCAACGCCATGGCGGTGCTTAACTACGCCGTCGAGCACCTGGGCGTCAAGCACATTGTCGTGTGCGGCCACTACGGCTGCGGCGGCGTCAAGGCCGCCATGACCCCCAAGGACCTGGGCCTGCTCAACCCCTGGCTGCGCAACATCCGCGACGTCTACCGCCTGCACGAGGAGGAGCTCGACACCATCCCCGACGAAGGCGCCCGCTACGACCGCCTCGTCGAGCTCAACGTCATCGAGCAGTGCAGAAACGTCATGAAGACCGCCGCCGTCCAGAAGAGCTACAGCGAGAACCAGTTCCCCGTCGTCCACGGCTGGGTCTTTGGCTTCAAGGACGGCCTGCTCAAGGACCTCAAGTTCGACTTTGCCGCCACCCTCAAGGACATCCAGAAGATCTACAACCTGACCGACTAGGCGTCGCGCGAAGGGGGTCGGGTCGCCGGGTCCTGTAAGAGAAGGAGGAGAGAAGACCGAAAAAAAGAAGGAGGAGGAGGAGGAGGAGGAGGAGGAGAAGGGAAACCCGAAGATGACCCATGATTATCATCTCCCGAGTGAGGACGTATCTGGTTGGTGGCTAACCCGCTAGAGAGAGAGAGATAGAGAGAGAGAAAGATAGAGAGGAGGGGATTCCTCCCCGTTGTGGGACCTCCCATGCCATGCCATTCCATCTGACCATCGGGTACCGAAGATGGAAGTGGGCCACCACAGCACGGCAAGTCGATAGATCAATTCAGTGGTATCAACTGACAACCATCCCAATGCGTACTGCTTGCAGGCACACACACACACACACACACACACATTAATTATGTATGGGTCCTCGTTGATCTAGAGGATTGAGGCTTAATTACGCAGCTGAGTGCTTCCTATGTATAGTAACCACAACACCAGAGAGAGAGAAAAAGAGAGAAGGGGGAAAAGAAAAAGTGATCCCTTATCCCCATCTGTTCACAAAAGGCCATAGCTACTTACCTGGCCCTTCGAGCCACTAGGTACAAAAGCCTATTGGCAGAGCAGGACCAAAAGGTTCATTGTCAAAGTGATTCTGAGTTTCAATGGAGGAGGAAAACACAATGCCTTTGTGGTCGTTGATCCATGGTCTTCCTCCATGTAAGGCACCCTCATGCAGCCATCACTTTGTTCTTTTCGGCACATTGGATACTTGATCGAGTTCATACAATGGCATGGCTTTTTTTTTTAAGATTTTCTTTTTTAATAGAAGACAAGTCGCATCAATAAAGGCATTATTATGCTTTAGGTAAATATAATATCCATCATGAAGATCCTCTTCTTCAAAAAAGGCACTCAAATCACCACTTCTCTGTCGCTATCGATCTCCAGACTTGCTTTCCTTCCTGTTGCATCTCCACTGTCTTGCCCTCTTTTCTCTTCCTCTTCAGTAATAAAACTCTGATATCCAGTAAGTACCGATTCGATCAAGAGCAGATTTCTCTTGCCAGTGTCGCTAAAGTTCTTTTCAGGCTTACGCCAGAGTTACCAGGTCGTTTCACTACTTATATATATACACGGCGCTGGTTCGTTTGTGTGTCAGGCCTGGCAGGCTTCTTTATCGGAAAATGGCATACGCAGACAGCAACAGGGACACTCCTGAGCAAGACGTAAACAGACCGATGAACATGGACATCTACAAGGACTTCATGCAACTCCCCTCGAGGAGGAACTTTCGACCCAAAACTCTGGAGCAGTGCACGTACCTGATCGCGAGCGACCACAGGGGCCTCCCCTTCCCAGAAGTCGAGTACTGGGGCCACTGCAGCGACTTTCTCCACACGGATAAACAGGGTCGCAGGTGGATCTCGTCCCTGTCCGAGTTCATCACGAGGGCGCTGTTCGAGCTGCGCATCCAGACGCAGAAAGGGACGGGCACCTCACACGAGTTCTACCATCTGCTGGTCGCGTACGGCGTGAACGGGCGCTGTGAGTGCCTGCACAGGACGGACGAGGCCTTCCAAAAGGTCGTCCGGGCCTACGAGCGCTCCTGGCGCCTCCAGCAGGAGCAGGAGTGCGTGTTGCTGTTCCGGTTCCAGTGGTGCCTGCGTCCAACGCTCTTCCACCTGCCTGGACCGGCGGAGAATGTGACCAGCTATCTTCTCGAGCGTTCTCCCCACGGCAAAGGCTTCAGCATCAGGTACGATGACGACCCGGCGGTACATCATATGGCCACAGGAGGCAGCTCCGAGGGAAGTGAGGTCAACTCAGCAATTGGGCCCAAGATGCCCGCACCTCGGCGCCCAACCGCAATATCGACAGTCAACCTGGATGCCGTGACCCCCTGGCCCAACAACATCACACCTCCGGGCACTGCTGGTGGTTTCCCGAGCGTGCTACCAACACCCACCAAGGGATCCGCCAACGGCAGCAGCAGTCTCCTCCCCAAATACGCCAACTCTTTCGGCAAAAACATCTCCAAGATCAGCAGCAGCGTGCGCTATGCCGTCTCCAGCAGCGCCCGTTCGCACAGGGACACGGAAGCGGTGCTGCAGGGCCTCGGATCCCAGATTAAGTACGGCGGTCTCCACAACCTCGACGGGATGCTGCCGGCCATGAGGTCACCCTCTACGGACGAGTGGGAGACCTGCTGCAGCATCTTCCCCCACCTCGTGCCCGGCCAGCTCGCACAGGAGGCCAAAGCCCGCTCGGTCCGGTTCCCCTCCTCCAGGCTTTCTGTCACCCCACCTCAGTTCTACAGCGCCGTCAGGATGCTCCAGGGCACAGGCGGGCTCCTCAGCCACGACATGGGGCTCGGAAAGACGCATACGGTCCTGGCGGCCGTGGCTCTCAAGGCGCTGGTTGCTGCGTCCAAGAGCCGTTGTCTGCGCGACTGGGGATCTCCCTTTGCACACCATCACCTCCCGATGGCCGCCACTACCACCACCACCACCACCAACAACAACAACATGATGCACAAGCAGCAGCAGCAATGTCCGAGCCAGCGGGAGCGTCCTGGTGACGTGGTGTGCTACTGCGTGCCGGACGGGCTCACCAGGAGGATCGCGGACCTGCTGCGGCCTGGGGCGTCCCTTATCCAGGTGCCTGGGGCGATGATGGCGGGCTGGACCAAGGCGGTCGAGGCTGCCGAGTTTAAGCCCTCTGTCTACAGTTTTGTCATCGTCTCGCAGGGCGCTGGGATTCCCTCGCACCTCAAGCGCAGCCTGGACGCCTTCAAGGACAAGTTCAAGATGGGCGCGGTGACCGAGAGGGACGTGGTCCGGAACACATATGATCTCAAGTGGACCAGCCATGCAACGCTTGAGTCGGTGGGCTCCATCATCTTTCTTATATCGCACGGCGACGAATCTTTTGTTCGGACCTTCCAGCACCGCCCGAGCAACCTGCGCCCGCGTCCCCACCCCAAGTGTGTCTTTGAGCGAGAGACTGTCTATGGGGCTCCTGTGGGATTGACTCTGATCGATGAGGCTCATCTTCCTGGCATGTATGACCGAGGACGTGCTCCCATGATATTGGCAACGTAAGTAATTCCTCACAAAAGCGACCAGACGCTTTCCCCCTTTTCCCCTACAAAACTGGAAAGAAAAAAAAGAAGAATGAAAAGAATGTATTGCTAACTACTTGTGTTTTGTTCTTTTTTCCTCCTCTCTCTCTCTCTACAGGCTTCACAATTACCTCCTTGATGCCAACATCTGGCTCGTCACAGGTACTCCCTTCGGGGACAAAGGTGTCGAGAACATCGTCTTCCCAATGCGACTCATCGACATCTTCCGACACTCTCGCATGCCCAATCTCGTCACGCTCTACAACAACGCCCTGGAAAAAGGTGACAAGAAGCACATCCGCGCGTTCGAGGACGAATTTCGAAACATCTTTAGCCCGGACATCGTCGTGCGCTTCTCACATAGCTCCTCGTTCCTCGGCCAGCCCGTCTCGAGCATCCAGACTGTCCGGCCAAGAATCATCTCGGCACCTACACCCAAGGCCTTCAAGGCGCACGTCCAGAGACTCGCCGACACCGCCAGACAACACGGAAGCACCGCGACTCATCTCGGGCAGCCAGGTCTGCTTGGTAAGACCCCCAAGCGCCTCCTCGACGAGCTCTACTTCGTCTCCCTGTTCCCCGCCGCGGCCCGGCTCCTCAACGACGGGACGCTCAAAGTGCATGACACACACATGCGCACCTCGATCCGTGCCCTAGACGACAGGACCAAGGTCCTGCAGCTCCCCGACGTCCAGCGGTTCTGGAGGACCCTCGGCCGCGACAGCCCCAAGCTGCGCCTCCTCCTGGCCGAGATCGACCGCGCCAACGCAGACCTGCGGCCTCGCCCCGCCCCAGCCCACACGCCCACCCGGTTCCAGAAGGGCCCTGTCGACCACGACCTCCTGCTGAAGAAGATGGTCGTCCTGGCGCCCACAGTCGCCAGCGCCGTGTTCCTGTACGCCTATCTGAAACAAGAGCCCACCCTCCGCCCCAGGGCCGTCGAGCCCGTGCTCTACCACGAGGACCTCTCCCGCGGCCAGCGCGCCCGCGTCGAAGAGGACTTCAACAGCCTCGACCGCGGGAGGAGCCCCGCCCGGCGCGCGCGCACCTTCGTCGCCACCATGGCCAGCGCGGCGACGGGTATGAACCTGCAGGTGGCCAACTACCAGGTGCTGACGAGCCCGTGCCCCGGGGCCGCGGAGCTGGCGCAGGCTTTTGCGCGGACGAACCGCGCGGGCCAGCCCTTGCCTGTGGAGCATTGTGTGCTTGTTCTGGATGATAGTCCTGTGGACCGGATTCATCTGGCCGGGCTGGCGCAGAAAGAGATTGGGTCAGACCCTTTTGATGTGGCGGAGGCGCTGGAGATTCGGAAGGACGAGGAGGAGGACGAGGACAAGGAGGGCATGGAGTCTCTTGTTGTTTGAGGGGGGGAGATTATAGGCTGAGTATCAGGTTTCCTTTTGTGTTTTCCTCAAACTTGTGTCCAGCTGAGTTGCTAACATGATATTTCAGTCTTTTCACTATACATTGTAAGTTCTGGCGTTACGGGTTCGACATATAAAAGGATATATTTCCTCAAGAACAGGAGTAACAATTTCTCGGAACATTGTATATAAACCTTTTGAGGTAAGGCTTTTTTACTATATTTATTTACAATATATACTTGAATTTTTCTTTCATGAATAGAACATTAGACATAATTAACCATCTAAACTAACAACTTTTCCCTCTGCTCTTCGCAGCCAGTCATAACAACAACAACACCGCCGCCGCCGCTGCCGCCACCAGTCTTAATAAACCGGCAGCAGGAACGAGTCCAGGTCATAATCCCAAAACTCAATACTGGCCTCGTCATACACACACTCCAAGGTGGTGCCATTGTTGGCCCAGTACGGCCGCAGTGGGTACAGGCAGATCTGCTGATTCTGGCCGACGTTGTCGCCCTGCAGCACCGTCGCGTTCAGGGTCTCGGGCGCGTTGCCGTTCTCCACCCAGTCGATCAGCACGGCCAGGTTGGTCTGCGGCCAGGGCCCGTTGGGCTCGTACGAGTTGGGGGCGCAGTGGGAGCCGCCGGGGACGAGGAAGAGGCGGTAAAAGTCCTGGGTGGCGGCGACGCTGTCGTTGTAGGAGGCGCCCGGGTTCAGGACCTGGCGCACCGAGTTCCAGTAGCGCACGGAGGAGTCGGTGGGGATGCTGAAGTCGGACTCGCCGTGGTAGTGGATGATCTTGGTGCCGGCGTTGTTGACGGGCGACAGGTCGGGCCAGTTGGTCATCAGGCTGTCCTGGTACTCGTTCCAGCCCTGGTAGATCCAGTCGCGCAGGGTCGAGTAGGTCACGTTGTCGAGGTTGGGCAGGTTGTCGCCGACGGTGAGCTTGAGGAGGACCTCGACGAACGAGCCGCCCAGGGAGGTGACGTCGAGCTCCCACTCGCCCGTGTCGGTGTTGTAGGCCGTCTCGGCGTCCGTGTAGGTCGAGCTCGGCGTGTAGGAGAAGTAGACCCGCTTGCCGTCGTCGTCGTGCAGGCCGTCGATGATCTTCTGCGCCACGGCGATGCCCTCGGCGGTCACGGTGCCGTTCTGTGCCGGGGTGCTCCCGCCGCCAAACTGTCTCTTCTTGTACCCGCCGCCGCTGGAGGCGGCGCAGGAGTAAGGAAGACCCAGGGTGGCGCTGATATTGTAGCTTGCGACACACAGGTCGTTCCGGGACACGACGCCGTCGAGTTTGCCGTCGAGGCCGTCGCAGTTGGCGATGGTCTCGTTCATGATCTTCTCGAGCTCGCACGGCGGGGGATAGTAGCCCAGCGTCTGCTCCACCACGTTGGAATACAGGTGCTGAACCTGCTGAAAGGCAAAGCGAAAGGCCGGGGCGCCGATGGCTGCGCCGTCGTAGGCGTCGCTGAAGCGCTGGGCCTGGCTCCAGCCCTCACGACCACCCTCAGAGCAGCCCTATTGACGAACAAGATCTTGTGTCAGTAACGATGTAAAAGAAGAGGACATGAGAAAATAAAATCAAAAATCAAAAAAATACATACCTGGTAGTACGTGTACAGCTTGGTACCGTTCGTCTCGAAAAAGTTCTCGGTAAACGCCCTGCCGAGCAGGCTCAGCTCCCGGATGGCCTGGTACCCAAACATGTACACATTCTGCCAGTCCACAGTGCCATTCTCCACCAGGAACGTGTCGATGGCATTGTCCTGGTAGATGCCAAACCCACCATCCGTCTGGCCCGACGCGGCGCCGTACATGACACCTCCGGGGAGAGACTGGGTGCCCGAGTTGATGGCATAGCCTCCTCCGCCCGTCGACAGCCAGCGGTTCTGGAAGTTGGCGGGCGAGGGCAGCCACAGAGTGAGAAGCACAGAGTCGTTGCGGCCAGAGTGACTGTAGGTGAAGGTCACGTTGCAGTAGTCGAAGTTGCCGGCCGGGAAAAAGTACGAGTCGGTGGGGCCCACGGTGTAGTTGGTCACCGGGTTGGCAGTGACGCTGTCGCTGTTGACGGTCAGGCCGACGTAGTCGTAGGTGCCGCTCGCTGGGAGGTGGGCTGCGACGTAGGACGGGGTGCATACGTCGTCGAGGGTGGCGGCGGCGGCGCGGGCTCCTGTGGCAGACATGGCCAGCGCCGAGGTGGCCATGAGGGCCGTCCGCGACATCTGTCGTTGGCTCATGGTAAAATGTGTAGAGAGAGAGAGGGGGGGGACAAGAGACAAGAATGACGAGCGTTCGTTTGAGAAAAACGTCGTTGTCGTGGACTAGAGAGGCCTCTTCGTCTTTCTTCGTCTTTCTTCGTCTACTCCTACTTCCTACTCTTCCCTTTCCTTGGAGATAATGTCACCCTGTAGAGGACATCTCGTTTATATATTTTCGATCGACACTTGGACCCAAAAGGGATGGATGATCCGCATGCTCGGTGTAAATGGCCCTGCCAGATCCTCAGCTCGGCCGAGACGAGAGAGAGAGAGAGAGAGAAGAGAAGAGAAGGGGTCCCATGGATAGTGGGTGTATACCCATGAAGAGTACTACTATACTCTTTGCCATCAAGGTACAATGTACTATACCACAATATCGTGTAGTACTTAGCACTTTTTCTTCACTGAGAGACGGAGACAAAAGAGAAGAGGATCGACGGTCCAACCCGTCTAGCTAAAGCGTCAACCCATGTCCCCCTCGGAAAGAATACTATAGTAACATCATCCTTGACGTAGCGAGGACCGGCCAAAGACCCGCTTCTGGTGGTCGACAGCAAGAGGAAGCCCTGGGCAGACACCTGCGCCGGGGCGGAATCCAGAAATACTCCCCTCAGGTAGACCTACTATGGTACCTGCTTGTTCCTGCTTTTCTTTTCCGTTGTTTTTTCCTTCTTCCCCCCCCCCCTGCAGCAGCCATCTTGCACGATATCATGTTTCTCCCCCCCCCCCATGGGGAACACGGCAGAACGGCATGATGAACAAGGGAGGGGGATGAGGACATTTCCACTGCCCCCCCCCCCCCAACTTCCAGGTTTGGGATATGGCCGAGCGGTGTCACTTTTGGTAGTAGAACGACTAGCCTCTTCTTCCTGCCCTCGTCTTCCTTCTCCTCCTCGTAGCCCATGGTCAAGAAAATATCCAACGGTGTCGTCTTTTAGATCCGAGGCCAGCTTACACAGGATAAAGCACCATTCTAGTCTCCGTTCCCTATGCCAGTATAGTGTGTAGTTTGGTTTGGCACACCGGCCTTCTGCCAGCCTCCGAAGCCCCCTTCCAAGGCCCCAACGCCGAGGCCCGGCGGGGTTTGGACGGGGGTGAACGGTGGGTAGCTAAGCTCCTCATTTCCGCTGTTCCTCCCCTCTCCCCCTCCCCAGATGTAGAAGCCGAAATCGCGGGGTTGCTGTAGCGAAATCGTGGGGAAAAGAACACGAGGGGGGGGAAGGGCTTTGAATAAATGCTAGGAAGACTTTTAGAGTGGATAAGTTGTGTTGTTAGTTGGTTGGGGTTGGAATCAATAGTTTGAGGATTGTTGGATCATATTCGGATTGGGAGTTTGGTACTGTAGGAACTCACTCCAACTTTGGAGGAACAGTCGCAAGGAGAACAACAGACAGGCTTAAGTCCCCTCTCCTTCTTGGCTACTTGGCTCGCCTCAATCTTCGGTGCGGGTCGTCCAAAGGGTTGTTGGGTCACATTGCAGAAGGGGGGGGGGGGTCCGTATCCAGCCAAGAAAGAGCTTAATTACTGTATAACCCTCAAGACCGTTCATGCATGCGCGCGCGTCCTCCCCAGTGTTTGCCCTTACCCCTTTTTTTCTTCTTCTTAGAGTTGTTTTTTGTCTTTCCCCCTGTTCCGAAACCTTGCCCCGGATGTTTCCGTCTGTTCCAATGTCCCTCTCCATTGCCTCTTTTCTTTCTTTCTTTCTTTCTTTCTCTCTCTTTCATTTTTGTTTCTTTTTACACCGACATTGAACGAAATCCACAATGGTTTATCGTAGCGGAGAAGGTTAGTAGATTGTTTCTTTTTTCTCCACCAGGACCCCCTCCTATGTGGATGTCTCGTCGGTCCCTATCATTTTACATACTTCTTGGTGATACGCACAGATACCCTTACTTGTTTGTTCGAAGCACATGTACAGGCTTTCTCCTCCCCCTCCCCCCCTTTCATTTATCTAGCCTGCATGTCTGCAGGCGGTAGAGCGCTTCTTGATACTATTATAAGCGCTCTTTAGGTCGCCACCTGCTCAGAAGGGTCGTGGCCGATACTACCCACACCTCTCTCTCTACTGTCCATGGCTCGGCTAAGATGAGATGCGACGTGCATGCCGGTGCCTTGCAGCCCGCCACCCACACCTCCATCCATCCCTGGACTTATAGCGCCCTGCACATAATACGCGCATTCCAGATGTCGGAGATCCATGCACATATACTACTGCTAGTACCTTACCGTACAGCATGATTATGTTTTCCAGGGAGAGTGCAGGGCATCTCAACCGCCTCTACGTCTTGGTAACTGCAATGGTGGCTCTAGGCAAGGCGTAATGGGCTGGCTGGCTGGCTGGGTCGGCCTCTCCTCTCCCTCCTAGTGGGCAGCCAGGTGGGTGGATTCATCCGTCTCGCCGTCGAGCCGAGGGTTTTCCTCCAAGGAGAGGCCAAGTCTGAGTCCAGGAACGAGATTTGGCTCGGATCTGGTTCAGTATATATCATAGAGTGCAGAATACAAAGAGATTGGTCGTCTGTCTGGTGGATATCGATTTGGGCCTCTGCTCGATGATCCGTCAATATATCCTGTCTCTCTGCATGCATTAAATACTATAAGTAGGTACGTAGGTGACTATTATACAGAGAGGCAAACAAGAAGAAAAAAGAGAGAGAAACAACAAAAAGATGATTTACTTGGACCTCAATCTTCACCACTCCCTCACCAGCTGGCCACGAGGGAAAAGAAGACAAGATAAAAAAGGCTACAGCACCAGGTCGCTGAGACGGCATCTACACTGCAAGCCCCGATCCTTACTTCTACAGTGTAGTTAGATCCACCTTATTCAGCCGTAAATAACAGACAACCTTCTCCGCACTCGCGAATTTGAAGCAAATCACTTACAGCACATACAAACAATAGTATTCCACACAGACCCAACGCCGTCCTGGTCCTCCTGCTACCTGGATATCTGATTCTTGTATGCATTTTGGACAAGTCCAATCTATAACAACAACCACTTCAAGAACAACATCAGCATCATCATGGCCGGCGTAGAATCTCAAGCCTGGAAGGCCCGTGTGGCTGAGAAACGCAGACAGCGTGACGGTCTGATCCCCAAGGCATGGAGGCTCCCCTCGGCTGCGGTCCAGGATCTCAAGCAGCCGCTGGAGACATCGAGGAACAACCTCATCGAGCTCGACATTGTGCGCCGCTCGGGGATCCTGACGGCGAGAGAGCTTCACATCACGGAGGCGTACAGCGTCTCTCAGCTCCTGCAGGCGCTCCGCTCGGGGGAGCTCACGTCGCTCGAGGTGACGGTGGCTTATTGCAAGAGGGCCGCCATCGCGCAGCAGCTGGTCTGTCTTCTCTCTTCTCTCCCTCTTTCTGTCTCTCTCTCTTCTCCCCCCCCTTTTTCTTCTTCTTTCTTT
>JACWRQ010000201.1:30710-67096 GCA_014849955.1 Cryphonectria carpinicola | reverse complement strand
TTGCTTTATTTTTTATAGAAAGGCCTCTCTAAAGAAAAGCCCCCCCCCCAGGTTTTCTAGCAGAAAGAACGACACCCAAGAAACCCCCCTCCCCCCAACCCCCCCCCCCCCCCCCGCGATACCTCAGACCTTCCTCGCCTGCCAGACCCGGGACCCTGCAGCTGTCAAAGAGTCAGTGCGACCATATCACAGGGCAGATCGGGGCGACCAGGCCAGGCTGTCTTGTGTAGACACAACAGCAAGCAGCAGCACACAGATGCTACCACCACCAGCAGGATCGAGTTTCCGATGCCCTTGCCTCCCCGAGACCAGTTACTTTTAACCTGTGGTTGTGTCTGCTTTGCCTGGCTTTTCCTTCTTCTTCTTCTGAGCACGTTATACATGTTATCGCTTAGTGGTGGTGTTTAACCTGAGGGACTCTCCCCCCTTCCCCCCCCCTCCTTTCCTCCGAGACACACAATTGGGCGGTCAAATGATTTAATTATACTGATGAATCGTACTCACTTCAAGATTTCCCCCCTTTCCTCGCGTATTGTTTCCCTCCCATGTGGACCTTCTCGTTTACCACACCCGAAAGAAGAAAAAGAAGGGCTCGCGGTATTCGAGACAGGTGTAAGGAAAATAATACCCTCTAGATACCTCCAACCAAACCCCCCCCCCCCCCCCCCCACCCCGACCACCCCCCCCCCCCCCCCCCCCCCCCCCGCCCCCCCACCCCCCCCCCCCCCCCCCCCCCCCCCCCCCGACTCGTCTCTCGCTCTCTCTCTTCTCTCTCTCCCTCCCTCTCTCTCTCCTCTCGCCCCCCTCCATCTTGTTCCCGCAGCAGCAGATGGGACCAACTTGGCCAAGGAGGGAAGAAGAATAAAAACAAAAATAAAGCCCTGACCAACAGATCCTCCGTCCGTCTTTTGCCTGGGCCATCCTCCCCAATCAGCTGGCCACCTTTTGTCTTGTTGCCAGGTCTCAACCAAGATCCCTTTCCCCTTTTCCCCTCGCACACATCTTTCCAACCAACCCCACAACCCGGGTCTCAGGTTGACATCGCCCCCAATTTCTTCTCCATCACTTATCACATATTTGGTCAACGAACCGAGGAAGAAAAGACAAAAAAAAAAAAAAAAAAAAAAAACACCACAGACAATAGCCCTTGTAATGGAGAGGGGGAGATCCTAATTCTGAGATTATTTCTGTGGCAATCATTTTTTGATTTTTTCTTCTTCTTTCTCTTTGCGCGCGCGAGAGAGAGAGAGAGGATTCCATTCAACGCAACACACAGCACAGCACAGCACAGCACAGTCTGACATTAGCTTATTAAACCACCCTCCTCCGGGGGGGAAGACACTGGCAATTGAGGGTGGTGGCAGTTGACACGGACTGGCAACAATACCCTACCTGCCCACAGCCACCTAATCTACATGCGACTCACAACCCAACATTGATTCTGTGCCTCTCATTTGGCCGTTCCCCTCGCCATCTTTTTTGTCTATTGTTTGATTTCTCTTGTTCTTGTTCTCTGTCTTCTTCTTTCTTTTTTCTTTTCCCTCTTCTTTTTGAAGGGGGCAAGGGAATCCTTTCTTCTCAGCTCCAGGACCAGGGTCGCATCTCTCAACCTGGCCAATTCCTCCACCTCCAGGTCGACTCTGGACAGGAGGAGGGGGCAGGAGGACAACCGACCAGATTGAAGCTTATCACCTACGTACGCCTACCTGCCTTGGGCTTTTTTTTTTTTTTTTTTTTTTTTTGTTTACTACACTTTCTATCTTGAAGCCAGCAACAGAGTTATAAAACAGGGTTGGGGGCGGGGGGGTTTGAGAAAAATAAAACCCTGGGTTGTGGACTATCAAGATATACAGCATCAGTCACGAACCAGTTGGAAATCAAAGCTGTTTCTCCCACAGAAATCCCATCCCAACAGTCATCACCGTTCTACAATAAGTAATTCCTTTTTCCACCTTGGCCACAAAAGCACGACTCTTGTCCCCCAGCCCCCTTCTTCCTGCACGACACCTCCCTCCCACGGCTGGCCGCATAACTTTTTGCCTTTCTAACGCTCTTGTATGTAGACATGTGACTCTTGTACGCCACAGTTCCAGACTAGGAAAGATCAGATCGACACACCTGACTGGCCTTTTTCTGGGGCGAATTCTGTTATTTGAGGATTTTACTTTTTTTTATTTTTTATTTCTTTAATCTTATTTTCTGATACTCCAGTTGGACCCTCTTGGAATGGGAAGGAAAATGAGTTCATATAGCTAGCCAGAAAACGTGTAATAAATAGTACTCAAGGCGTCAGAAGGCGAACCAGGTGCGGACCCCTCCGTGCGGTAGTAGCTTGCAGGTGAGGCGAGGCGAGGCGAGGCGAAGAAAGGGCCGAGACCATACTTCCTCACAATACTCACACAACCAGTATCACGAAGAGGGGGGCTCTGAGGAGAGCAGCACTGGATCAGGCGAAAAGCTGGTTGGTGGCCAATGAGCACGACATGACCCCCCCCTCTTCCACGACAAACAATCCTCCCAAGTAGTCCAGAGCCCTCCCCATGATCGAAAGGGAGGACGGAGGAGCTCGGGGGTGAGGGCAAAGGGGAGCCAGAAATGATCCAAGGCTTCGTCTGATGAGAGGTGAGAAGGAAGGGGGTTGCAGGGCTTGCTTACACGGCGATTTATCCTCGCCATGATGATCGAGCCATCCATCGCCTAAGCAGCGGGACAAACGGGTGGGTGTATCTTGTGGAAAGAAGAAATGTAACTAGCCTGGCACAGCCTGGTCTCGACGTGGACAATGACGAAAAGCAGGCCGTTCTCCCCCAATCCTCTCTCCTTTTCCCACACTGTAAGCAGCCTCATCTACACACACACCTGCCTTAGCAATGACAAGACCCCTTCCGATAGTAAACCCAAGGTCGTCGTCCTCTTATTATACAAGCAACACAGGCATGTCTCACTCCTTTTTGTCCTGTTCTAGATCTTGTCGCCCATGAGCCAGAACCAGCAAATCACTGCGCAGGCCGTAGAATGATGGGGGGCGATGACGGATCTGGTGATGTCTCCCTTTCTTTGTCCCCCTCCCTCCTGCCCAGTGTCACCATGTATGTATCCCCTCGTTTATTGTGTTCAGTGCGATCCATCCACCCACCACCTCCCCCTCCCCCCCACCTTCTCTCAAGGCTCGGCTCGATTCCGAATCTGGGATGACCATGACGGGTCACGCATGACCCTCTTCTGTCTGTCCCTCACGGACCCGCCGAGACTTTCTCCCGTTTGGTGACCACTTATTTTCGTCGAGTAGCAAGGACCAGTCAAGTAGGGCGTGTAGGACAAACAGAATCGGGTTTTGAGATTTTTCCCCCCCTTTCTTTCTTCCCCCTTTGTACCAAGTGATGTAAGATAGACAAGACAAACCCGCTGACCAACGCCCTGAGAAATCCAACATGCTATGTATGCAATGACAGAGAACTCGAAACAAGAAGAGAAAGGGGGGGGGGGGGAAAGGAAGAAAAAAAGACAGCCAAACACCCAAACTCGCAGGCTATGTTAACTTCATGGTCGTCATCCAAGTCTCAACAAGGCAGCGTCATCCCTCGTTTCCCAGGCGTCACCTTTGCACAAACTAGGCAGCCTCCCTCCTCTGAACGCCTGGTGCTCTCCCAATCCACTCCTTGTATGACACGCAACCGCACACGTACATCGAACATCTGGAACCCCCCCCCCCTCCCTCGCTTGGACGCAGGAGAGTGTCCGAGTCATTATCCTCCTCCCCCCTCTTCTTTCGCCCAACACCTCATTCATCACCAAGACGCTCGCTGCCCCGATCGATGTATACAGGAATCCCGTACACACAGACAGCGCCCGCGTTCAGATACTTGAACTTGCAGACCCCCGAGTTCCTCGCCAGAGCCACGGCCTCGGGCAGGGACGCGGCGCCGTAGCCGCAGACAAGCTCACCACCTCTCGTCCCACCCGCCTCGTCTAACTGGCATGGCGGCGGGGGCCCTCTCTTGTGCGATGCTGACCGCGCCCTCTTGCTGGTGCCACCCGCAGCAGCAGCAGCAGCAGCAGCCGCCTCCTCCGCAGCGGCGGCCTTGCTAGCCTGCCTCTCGAGGTGGGCCTGGAAGGTTCCCTTCCTCACCAGCCCCCACTCCTCATACAGCCTGCCCGTGTACAGGTCGATGTCCTTGTCCGTGACGTCCCACAGTGTGCCCACGACGGCGGGGCACCCTGCGAGCATGTAGCTCCAGACCAGCCCGTAGACCTCGAAGTCGCCCACATTGGTCAGCGAGGCAGAGCTGCACCCCATGAGCAGCGCTGTCGCGCGGCACTTGTCGAGGCGGCGGATTTGGCGGTTGCGGATATACTGGGCGCCGCCGCCGTGGCCCATGTAGAGGACAATGTCCGAGGAAGCGAGGGCTGTCTCGAACTCCGCTTCCGTTGGAGCCTTTCTCTGGATGCTCTTCCAAGAGGAGTCCAGAGAGGAGGCCAAGGGGGCCTCGAACGCTGCCTGCGTGGTCTTGAGGTCGCCGCTGGGGTTCAGTATGTAGGTGCCATCATTGGCAGAGACGTGATGGCCATGCTTGTCGTCATGGGAAGATGATTTTTGCTCGAGGATCAGCCTTCGGAGGCAGGCCAAAGAGGGAACTCGAGATACAGCGAGACCCTGGAGGCAGGGCATAGACTCCCACGGGAATGTGTGTAGGGCTTTGTCCAGGACCAGGATCGTATGGCTTCTCGCACCCGTTGTACCCAGGCTCTTCGCATCTGCATGGTATGAGTGAAGAGCGTCCAAGGTCTCCACGACCATCGTGTCGAAGTCAATCTCGTCGTAGGCGTTGCGTTCTCCGTTGAACTGCAGTATGTCAACTACAAAGTAAAGCAGGTCGTTCAGCATCTCATCGAAGTCACACTCTTCATCCGAAGTATCCCCGAGCCCGATGAAAAGCTCAAGGATCCTCGTGTCGAGAGCAACCTTGGATACAACCGGCTTGGTGGTCTTCTTCCCCCGGACTTGGCGGCGTGACGGCAGGTGCTTGTCGAGGATGCTCTGAAAGCTAGTGTGGAACTTGGACACGAGCTCGGGATGCCTCTGGTGCTGAGAGAAGATCCCCTTGAATCCGCCCAGCCAGTCCGATTCGATCCTCTCCAGCAGCTCTTTCAGCTCCACATCCAAGGCCTGCCGCTCAGCCCACCATGCTGTTTTGGCGCCCTTGACCGAGAAATCGCGTTTGTCATGGCAGGTCGCATTCGCGCGCTTGATGATGTCGAGGAGCTTCGTGCGGCCTTCGTGGAAGTTGAAGACCTCGTTGTCGGCATCGTGGGCGGCCGCACGCTCCAGTGGCAGCCGGATGACGAATGGGCTTTGACCTGCCTGTAGTTTCGAGATACATAGGTCGTGCTTGTTGTCGCTGAGGGAGATGGAGATGACGCTCCACTCCTGAGGGATGATGTCGATGAATTCTCGCTGGAATTTGGTCATGTCAACCACAGGGCTCAGGCTCATGCGTCTCGTCTCCAACGACCTGATCTCCTCAGGCCACTCTAAGCCGGCTCTCCCAGAACTCTTCTCCGACAGGAGCGCCTTGACCTCTCTTCTCCACGTCAGATTTCGACCCATCTCCACGGAGCAGGTCGCATAACCTGGATGGCCAAGAACACCTGCTTTTCGAGACACAGACGACGCGGCCGAAAGGAGAATCACTACAGTCTGCAGCGTGCACAATATCCCATGCACCTGTCTGCCGTCGCCCATGGTGGAGGCTAAAGCGTGTGCCTCCAGCAGGTATCCTCGAGCCTCCCGCAGATTCTCGAGGTAGCTCTGCGAGACTGATTTCGCTGTGTCTCGGGCGGCTGGAGATGCAGCCAGAGCTCGAACGGGGGAGGCTTTGACAAGCGAGAAGCGATCGGCTTTGTCGGAATTGAGGACGCCAACGGATGGGAAGGATAATGGCGATTCTTGGATCACAGAACAGACAGCGTCCTTCGCCATCTGGTCCATGCTCTGTCCCAACAGAGATCTCGCTGTTGTGACCAGCTCCGACAACAGATGCGATGCAAGCCGGGAAGAATGGCGAGCCTCCTGCAAGAGCTGCCACGCCCCGGCCCAATCGTTCTTTTGAACTCTGGAAGTTGCCTTCTCAACCAATACAGAGGCCCTGATGGACATCAGATGTGCATCTTCATCCTCAGCCTTCGTGTCAGCTGTGGCCGACGTCGGGTTCGTCGCAACACTCTTCTTTGGCGCGGCCTTGGCGACTGGTCCTCTGGTGGTGACGGGAGCTCGGGCTCTGCGCAATGTCGGTGCTTGTTTCTCTCTGACGGGCAGACTGCTCGCCTTCTTCTCGACAGCGGTGACATTTGCTAAGTTAGCAGCAACCTCCTTCTTGCTGCCTTTCTCAACACCCTCCATTCTCTTGACCATCACCCCAGCAGTCTCAAGCATGCCCTCCTCAGACTCAAAATCCCTAGCTTCGCGATAGATGGTGCTGAGTTGACAATAGAGACCGACGAGTCTGCCGGAGAATTCAGAGCGGTCAAGCCTGGCCCCGACCCTGCTCGCCGACTGTAGTGCGTCTTCGAACTTGTTTGCCCTGGCAAAGATCAAGGACAACCAGACATCGCATTCGGCAAGATATGCTTTTGCGTCAGCAACTTCCGCCACCTTCTGCGCTTGCTCGGCGTAATATACCGTCTCCTGGTACATCCCAAGGTGTGCGTAGGTGTTGGACAAGAACAAAAGGCCCCTCAGCACTGGGTGTGCCAACTTCCAGGCCTCCGGGCCAGAAATCCTTGGTGGCTCGGCCTTGTTCTTGCTCTCCGCCGCCGCCGCCGCCTCAGACAAGCTGACGTCTAGCTTCGAGGCAGACTCGTCCATAGAATTGTCTAATTTATCCTGCGTGAGTTGTTCCAGTCGGGCCCACTCCTGGAAGAGGACGCGACTGGCATTTCTCGCATGGGTCAGAGCACATGGTGCGTCTCCCCGACCAAGAGCTACAGCAGACCATAGTAGGGAAGCATGAGCCATCATCAGTTTGTGCGCTCTTGAGCGGCTGGAGAGATTTATCGCCGAGCCGGCCTCCTTTGCCTGATGGAGCAGCTCGTCCGCTTTTTCGATATTGCCGATCTCGATAAAGTACTCAGCATGGGATAACAAGAAGCGCACCATCTCCTCTTGCGGCCGTGGTCGCGTCGGATGAGAGGGCTGCAGAGCATGCTGAAAAACGGCAGCGGCCTTTGTAGACTGTCCCAGATTCGTGAGCTGCAAAGCCAGTGCAGCGGAGATCTCTAGGTTGAGAGCAGGGTCTGTCTCCATCGACTGGTCCCCAAGATCAGCTGCTAGTTGCAAGGTCTCTAGCAGCAGGGTGTTGCGATTTGAAAGCCGCGCAGCGTCTGCAATGGATTGTAAATGTTCCAGCAGTCCCGCAAGATCATCAATCCGTTGGGCAAGGTCTGCTGGGTCTTTAGAGCTGTCGAGAATGGTCCGCCAAGCGGAGATGGACTTCTTCAACTGTTCGTAGTCCGGCGCCGGACGGGCGAGCGCGATCATTGAGGCCGACAGAGCCTTCATGTGTGCCACCGAGCCTTGCAGGCCAGCATCTTCTCCTAGATCCGCCTCCTCACTGATAGAAGCGGCAGCCTCGACCTGTTCTTGGATGAGTCCGAGTTGAGGCTCGTTTCCGACGTTCGCGATCAACAGTCGTAATAGGATCCTCAGCCTGCGCACTGGAAATAGCTCTGCAGGACAGAGTGTCAGGAGGTTCACGACGGCGGGATCCGAAAGGCCCATGTATGTTCCCTTTTTCGAGATAGCGCATTCGAATCCAAATTCAAGGGCAGCAAGGCGTTCCGGGTCCTCCAAGTATAGAGTCCAGTCGATAGGAACCTTTTCCAGCCGGGTGATGCAGCGAATCGACCAGGCGAGTGATTCGACATCGTGATCCAGTGCCCACGCCTTCCGGGGCGGTAGGCTCTTCAGGGCCTGAGCGACAGACGTCAGAGCGCCGTCCTCAATGTGGATTCCCCTCAGAGTCTGCAAAGATGCCAGGGCATGTTCAGGTTTTCCCGACTCTTTGTACAGCTCACTGAGCCGCTCGAGCTTGTAGTACACTTGGGCCTTTTCTCTCTCCTTTTTAGGGCGGTCTTTGACGCAATCAATCGAACGGCGCAGGGCCTTCAGTGCATAAGCAAAAGTCGTTCCGTTCTTCGTCGGTCTGGGTTCTACAGCAATGAGGCTGGAATGCTGCATGTAGTAAAGATGCGAAACTTTGGCGTAGTATTGACCTGTAGGGTCGGCGGATGCATGGCCGTCAAGGCTGTCGAGAAGGCTTAGACAATCTTGCAAGGACGGGTCCAGCTTGTCCCAGGTAGACCGCTTCTCATCGATGATAGTTTTGGCCACCATCAATGCGGAGTCCAGCACCGGGGAAGCGGAGCCACCCAGTACAGCGCGTCGTTGCTCATATCGTAAGACCTCCTTGGTTTTGTCGGCTGAAGACGGTCGTTTTCCCAACCACCGGAGGCAGAATCTCGGCAGCTGAAGGATCAAGGCCTCCAGCGGTTCAGAAACACTCTTTTCTGGGCGGTATTTCCTGCCTTCGTCGTCTGTCAAGTTCCCAACCAAGACATGCGTGGCTGACTTGCGCACCAGGACCAGGCTCTCAAGTAGCTCGTCCAGCTCGGCACTGTCACCTCGAAGGGGCCCCTGGAGACCGTCGAGCACCTCCTTCAGCAAGGCATCCTGAGACGACGGTTGCCTCCAGATCACACGTAGTCGTTGGGCCAGTAGAAGCGCTGATGTCGAGAAGCATTTGGCTGCCGAATCCCGAGCCCGGTCCATCATCTGGCTGGTTTTCTCTGCCCATGCCATCGCGTCACTGTGTTGTCCCGAGTCCTGCGCCAATTTCCCCAATACCTGATATATGCTAGACAGTGGCGATTTCAAAGACTTGGAAGGTTGAAGGTTGTGCCGGCAGATCTCGTCAAAAGTGTTGTTGAAGGCGGCGAAGCAAGTCTTATAGAGGGGGACCCCCCCCGCCCCAGTACGGCGAGCGCAGGCCGCGATGCATTTTGAGAGCGGCGAGAGTATGTCCTTGTCCACCTCTGCCTTGTGGCCCGCCAGTTTCCACCAGTGGAGTCGGGTCTGAAGGGCGATCGTCTGGAGCTCAAGTGCAGAGACAGGTGGGATACTGAGCCTGGGTTCCAAGGCTGTGTCGTCTTCGGCGGTGGATATGCTCGGCGCAAGGGCTAGGAACAGCTGCGAAATCGTTTCCAGCTGACGTGCTGCTTTCATCTTCTCTGCCTCACTCGCCTCCGCTGACAGGAGTAGTAGGTTGACCGGTGATGCTTTGTTAGTCCCTCGGAGGAACGGCAGGGAAGCCTCAATGTCCGTCGGCCTGTTCAGATTGGACAGAATCCTGAGCACCTGCATTTGTGTTGCAACGACCAGAGGTACTATCTGTCCAGAAGCGTTGAGATTTCCAAAATACAAAATCTCTGCCAGGCTCAGTACACTCGGAGAAGCCTTGGTAACCTTCTTCTCGGTCCCGGCCAGGTCAGTCAGCCTCCTCTTCAGAACCCGGAGCTCCTTCACGGCATGTTCCGTCAGCCCCAGGCTGATGAGCTTTCCGACAAGCGACGACATGCCGGCTTCCAACTGCAGATCCGGTAGGTTGATCTTGCCGCCGCCCTCTAGGAATCGTAGTGCAGAGAAGGCAACACGGGCGCACTCGACGGTGGACAAGCAGCCGGTCGAGGCATTCGGGACCGGCCTCGCGGGCCTGACAGACTTCTTGGTGACCTCGGGCGATGTCGATACTGTGTTAAGGTCTCGCGGCCGCATCGGGGTCATGGGCGCTGAGTTTGATCTTCGGATGCGCCTCCGGGCCGGCGTCTTGGTCGCGTCGTCCTCCGCAGCAGCCGCCCGCGGCGGCGTCGGCGGTATCTGGGCTCTGGCAGCATCGCCGAGGGATTTCAACGTCGCGTTGATGACATGTGTTGCCAGTAAGGCCTTCTCTTTTGCCGAAAGTTCTGGTTTCTCCTCTCCTGCCGCCTTCCTGCCGCCCGCCCTTAATGTTGCTCCATTCTGCCTCGTTTTTGTGGATGCTCGGGCGGTTTTCGATGTCGTGGCGTCTTTGGTGGGTTTCGAGCTGCCATCAGCAGCGTCTGGAAGCAGGAGAGCCTTCAACAAGACTGTTGTTGCAGGCGTGCAGGTCGCAATGGAAGCGACTGCTGCCTTTGCCGTAGCTGCTTGGTCTTGGAGGGAAGCCATGCCAAAAAGAAGAAGAAGAACAAGAAAGCACTAAGAGGTGGGGGGATGCGAAGGATCTTTAAATCATATCATGACCAAGAAGATTGTGCAAGAAAATTCAAAGGAATCCAAAAAGTGTTCGGGGAGGGGGTATAATCTGGTGGCGATGTGATCAATGTTGAAGATGGTTTTCCGCGCCGTTCAAGCTTTTGGTGACGGGAAGTCAACGGGCTGGGGACGCTGCACGCTGGTTGACCGGGTAACGCTGAGGGGCCCCCCCTGCAAGGCTTCGAAATTCTGGGCAAGCCCTTTTGACTGCTAACCTTAAAACTTTCAACCAACTAAACTGTCCGACACCTCCAAGGAGCCCAACAACACCACCTCCACCACCACCAGAACCACAATGGAACGCATGGCAATACGGCAACTGGCTCGATCACGGGTCTCTCTGAAGCCACCATCCGCGACCCGACTCATCCTACCCAACCAGCGCACCCTCTCCACGGTCCCGCGCATCGCCGAAGTCTCCTTCTGGAAGTCCCTGGTGCCGAAACCCCTCCGACGCGAGAACCGCCAACCATCGAACAACCCCAACGCGCCCAAGAAATCCTGGCTCTCCAAAGAATGGAACCCGGCGACCTTCTTCATCATCATATTCCTGCTGATCGGCTCCATGTCGATCCAGATGATCTCGTTGCGGAAGAACTTTGATGCGTTCATGCGTCGGTCCGATGTGCGCATTGGCCTGTTGAGGGAGGTTGTGGAACGGATCCAGAACGGTGAGGAGGTGGACGTCGAGAAGATACTGGGCACAGGTGATGCAGAGAGGGAGGCTGCGTGGGAGGAAGTTCTGGGGGAGATCGAGAAGGACGGCGCGCTGAGGAAGGAGAAGAAACAAGACAAGGGCAAGGTGACCGAGGCATCATCACCCGCCATCACCAAGGCCTCGTCACTTCCCAAGCCTGCAGCGGACGCAGCGCCTACAAGAGAAACGCCTGTTGCACAAGAGCCCTCCAAAGGGCGCACGGCATATTTTTTCTGAAGATATATTGGTGTCGCCACGCCTCTTTTTTTTTATATTCTATCTATGAAAGATTGGAGGGGCGAGTCATCATGACAGAAAGTCTCTGAACACACCGCTTCCCTGGGTTTCAAGACGTGCTGCCTCGTCTGCGATGTGAGATTCAGGAGATGACCGGCGCAACGAAGTGACCAGCTCTGGGAGCAGGTGCTCTGTGGACATATCTATCCTCACGCCCTCGGCTCCGCGCTGCCCGGCCTGTAGGTCGGCAACGAAGACCTCCTCCCCTCTCACACCACCCATGTTCACGATGGCTATGGGCACACCCCGATCCTTGGCTCGCTTGACCAGCCTCCACGCCGAGTATGTCGCGAGGGAGGTTGCCAGAATGAGCATCCTGCCGGCTTCATCCACCGCCTGTTCGGCCGCCACCTTGACCTGGGCGGGGATGCTCTCACCAAACATGACGACGGCAGGTTTCAGGATGCCGCCGGTACTCGTCGGCTTCCATGCGCCGTCCGGGTCAACCTCGACCTTCTGCTGCGACCCGGATGGCGCAGGCAGGGGGTTTGTCAGACAGCTCTGACAGGCCGGATACCTGAACGTCGTGTATGGGGCATCTGGCAGATCAACATCACCATCGGGATTCGTCCTGATCCCCCTTGCCCTCCTCTGGTCGGGGTTCTCGGTGTCCAGGGCACCCGACGCGATGGCCCCCTGCAGGAAGGAAGCCCAGGCAGGGTTGAGCCGTGCGAGTTCGTCCTGGAAGAGATCGCGTGGGAACTCACGACGGCAGGAGGTGCAGACCAGGTTCCGCAGATAGCCATGTAGCTCGAGCGTGGGAATCTCAGGGTGCGCCTTTGGGTGGAACGAGTCGACGTTCTGCGTGATGACCCTCTTCACCCTGCCGTATCGTCCCAGGTCCCGCACTGCATAGTGAGCCGCATTGGGCTGGGCCTTGTGAAGCGTGGTCCACCCCAGGAATGACCGTGCCCAGTAGCGCTTCCTTGCCTCGTGAGAGGAGAGAAACTCGTGATAGTAGATGGGCCGGTAGGTCTTGTTGAGACGGTACGTGCCATTGTCGCCTCTGTAGTCAGCCAGGCCCGACGCGACTGACAGCCCAGCGCCAGAGAGGACGAGCGTAGAGTCGGACAGGCCCCTCCTGACGGGGACTGGCGAGGTGAGGAACTCGTGGAGGGCGCTGACGGCACCGGACAGCGTGGCCGCTGAGGCGGGAAGGACAGTCGGCGGTGAAAACTTTTCTGTATACGGGATGCGGAGGAGGGCTTTCTTCATCATGAGTGGTGGCCTTTTCCGGTCCAGGACCAGAGCCGCTGGAACCCTGTCAAGCTTATATTGACGGGTACGCAAGCCTCCACGTACGCGAGGCTGGGGCAGGTGTGTGTGTGTGTGTGAGTGTGTGATTGCTGGTGGGTGCAGGAGGGGGGGGAACCACAGAGGAGATCCTGGCTGCTGTTGCTGCTGCTGCTGCTGCTGCTGCTGCTGCTGCTATGCCATGCAGTGCAATGCAAGAGCAAATGAGAGAATGACGATTCAGGGTTGTGTTTGGGGCACCGGAAGTGTGGTGGGAGCACACCGGGTTCGGGACTGCGGAAATCTCGCGATGATGATTCTGGATCTGGCAAGTGGTTGTCGTCATCCATGGGCCACCATGTCTGCAGCTCATTGCCCAGGTAGCAGTTAAGCTAAAGCAAGCCCCTGCCCGGAGCGCCAAACCTCTCCCCCCATCTCCCGAAGCCCCACTGCAAACTGTGGCTTTTTTTATCTTATGCCACATATACCACCACACTTTTCATAGCATAGTGCTGTATACATAATAACCTACTATGTACTATGGTGCGCAGCAGTAAGTACAGTAGTACTACTAATGCAGTTCAATACTACATGCCATGCGTGTACTAATCCCTTGAAGCTCAGTGGTAGCTTAGCCCCCCCCCCTCCCCTGTTGATAGATTGGGAGGTGTGTTGTAGGGTTTGAAGACAGGATCACTGCCCTCAGAACGGAGTCAGGTGGATATGAGACAAATTGGTTGTAAAACGGATGTTGATTGATGATTGTTGTATGGGAAAAAGCTAACACTGGTCATCCGTCTAAGTACATAGATGCACCAATAGGGCGCGTCTAGGTGGTCTGTGCCTGGGTCCCACAGGTTCAGGAGGGTTGTCTTGGCATGTGACATGTATGCAAAAGTTTAACCTGCACTGTGTCTATTTGGGTGTATTTTCTTCTCCTTTTCCTTCTTCTTCTTCCTTGTTTTTTCGGTGCACAGGATAATATCAGAGACATACTTCTGGATGACCTGGAAAGATCTATGGAAAGCTTGGAAGAAATACATAGGAACTATCCAGTACCATGCTAGTTGTACACAGTCCATTCATTCTTTCACTGCACAACACTGGAACCAAAAAGAAAGAAAGAAAGGTGGAGAAACCAACCCCAGGGCCAGCAGGGTAGGCCATGCATCAGCTCTTCCCCAGCTCAACGGCGCCCTGTAGTGCCTGACATGATGCAACAAGCAGTAACTTTCGCAGCAGGCCATATTTTTCTCACCTCGGCTTCACCATGCAATGTGTTTGGCCTGGGATTTACCAGTCCTTGCACTCATTTTCTTGACGCGCCAAAGTAACCCCCCCTCCCCCAGCTTGCTTTCTGCACTTGCATTTACCCACGGCACATCACATTGCACTGCATTGTGCCTACACACCCACCTTTTTTCTGTCGTTTCCGGTCCATCCTTTCCTCTTTCTTGCGATTATTCCCTTGTACCCTGGTCTGGTCTGGTCTTTTTTTATTTTTAAATTTTTTATTTTTTTTTGGCCCGTCCATTGTCTCGTTCTGTTCTTGTTCTAGTCCATACAGGACTACTATTCCTCGTCGAGGTCTCAATTGATGCCTCCCATCAGCCCCTCCTTCTCCTCCACCTCCTCCTCATCCCTGAGGAGGTCGTTCATCTCTGCCCCAGCCGCCCATAACCTGTCACAGTGCAACAACAGCAGCAGCACCAGCAACAGGTATGTAGGCGCACAACTCTGGCTCAGGCTCAGGCTCAGGCACAGCCCGGCCCCTCTGGCACCACCAACCTGTGCCTCCATCACCTCGACCCAGGCCTGGGCATCCTTCCGAAACCCCTTGAGGACACCTAATCCTCATCGGCTGTTGCAACCTCACCTATCTCAGACACGCGTCTACCAGACCTCCGCCCCCCTGTCTGGCCCTCCCTCCTCCTCCTCCTCCTCCACTCCTTTGTCGACTGGCACCTATTCAAGTACAAGACCATCGCCGACCTCCCAGCCTTTCCTCCTGGCCCCCCCCTCCTCCTCCTCCTCCTCCTCTACACACCACCATAGCCACCAGAGACGACTGCGACCCAATTGGCTGTCTGCAGTCATGGCTACCACCACCACCCAGACCAGAGCCCATGGTGGCCATCACCATCACCATCATCATCACAACGACAATGTCTACCTCACCTCCCAGAACAAGAATGATGCTGGTGTGCGCATCACCCGCATTGGTCTGTACTCCAACCTGGGCATGGCTGTGGCCAAGTTCATCGGCGGCTACATCTTCAATTCCCAGTCCATGATCGCCGATGCCTGGCACTCCCTGACCGATCTCGCCTCCGATGTCCTGACCCTGGCGACCGTCTCCTTCAGCCTGCGACCGCCCACCGACAAGTACCCGTCGGGGTTCGGCAAGGTCGAGAGCCTGGGCTCGCTGGGCGTCTCGGGCATGCTGCTGGCTGGCGGCATCTTTATGGGCATGAGCAGTCTGGAGTCGCTCTATGCGCACTTCATGATGGACCCCGCCGCCGCCCACGAGCTGCTTCACCACGGCCACGGCCACGGACATGCGCACGGTGCGCTGTCGATGGGGCCTAGCATTCATGCTGCCTGGCTCGCTGCCGGCACGGTGCTGATCAAGGAATGGCTCTACCATGCGAGTAAGTCCAAACACTTCTGGGGGACAGAGAAGAGAAAGAGAGAGAGAGAGAGAGGACTGTTGTAGGCTGACGTTATCCCCTCCCCAATCTACAGCTATGAAGGTTGCCAAGGAGCGCAAGTCACAGGTCCTCGCCTCGAATGCCATCCACCACCGCGTCGACAGCTGGACCGGCATCGTCACCATGCTGGTCATCCTGGGCGCAAACGTCCTCAAGGATGCCACCTGGCTCGATCCCGTCGGCGGTCTCCTCATCTCCTTCCTGGTCATCAAAGGTGGCTGGGGCAACACCCTGTCCTCGCTCTACGAGCTGGCGGATCGCACCATCGACGACGAGATCAAGAAGTCTGTTCGGCGACAGGCGCAGAAGAGCATCGAGAACATCAGCCAGGGCCACGAGGTGGAGCTGCGCGAGGTGTCCGGCATCAAGTCCGGCCAGAACTACCTGATCGATGTCGAGCTTGCTGTTCCCGGCGGCTGGACTGTCGAGGACGTGCGCGAGGTCGAGAGCGCCGTCCGCACCCAGATCGGATACAAGGTCCGCGGTGTGCGCAAGGTCCGGGTCCGGTTCGTGCCCAAGGAGGCAGCGGCCCAGGGTGCCAAGTTTGACGAGTTCATTCCTGGCAGCGTGAGTCCCCAGTCCAGCCCCGAGCCCGAGGACGAGGAGGAGCACAGCAATGGGAATGGCAACCATCACAACAAGCACGACTGAATCTACATAAGCCTGCCTGCCTGCCTGCCTGCCTGCCTGCCTGTCTCAAAAGAAGAAGAAGATACCCCCCTGCTCTAGATTTATGAATCACGGCAAAAGAGAGAGAGAGAGAGAGAGAGAGTGCACGCGCCATGTTGGATTAGAGGTTTCCTCGGAACTGGACTGTACAAATTGGTAGAAATGGAGGGCGTAAATACGATACACCGCAGGACTGAAGCTGCATTGGGCGGCGTTTGGGAGATGGGAAAGGGATGGCAAGTCTTGTCTATCTGCTCATAGAGCTTATGCAGACCTTTTGACGATCGTGAAACAGAGCTTTATTTCAATCTGTCAAGGGCCTTTTTCTTTTTTCGTTTTCCTTCTCTCCTCCTTCCCCGTCCTTTGACTCCCCAGAAGACATACCACGATCGTGGCCAAGGACAACAAACTGTCTGTCCACTTTTATCATGATGATCACGCGAGAACTTTACCTTGGCTGACACGGGTTATATCGGCACATTGGCGACGATACGGGAAAAGTCGCAGTCTCTCGTACGAGAATACAGTACGAAAAAATAGAACTGAAGAAAAAAAAAGGGGGGGGTTTTCTCGTCCAACACTGCAAGCTCAGGTACCAGTCTTTTGTGATTGGTGCGGTAGTTTTGATCAAAACCATTTAGAGGGTCACATGCATTTTAGCCGGGAGCCGCGCGACCACGACGAGGCTGATTGTCGACCTCTTTCCCATTTTTCCCTTCCCGCAGCCAGCGCACGGCGCAGTAACGATAAATAAAGTGGTGCCCCGCGATTTGTCGTGGAGAGAGAGAGAGAGAGAGAGAGAGAGAGGAAGAGAGAGAGGGGGAGAGGGAGAGAGTCAAGTTTGCCCCACGTCTGACGTCCCCTGAACTTAGGCCCCAGGACCCCTTCTGACATCACTTACCCAATCACTGGCAGCATTCCCGACTCGAGACTTGTTTCTTTTTCCTTTTTCCTTTTTCTCCTTTTTTATTTTTCCCACCACCCTTAAGAGGTAAACTTGAATAGATTCAAAAAGATTTCTACATTGTACATACAAGTCATTGCAAGGAGGAATACCAATCCCCCCCTCCCAAAAAAAAAATGAGTGACGACGGCCCGCTATATTTGGGTTTCGACCTGTCGACCCAGCAGCTCAAAGGTCAGTCACTCAGTGTCCGCCTTCCTCCTCCTTCTCCTTCTCCGTCTCCTTCTCCGTCTCCTTCTCCTCCCTCTCGCCGTTAATTCATAAATGAATCTTCACTTTTCTTGTCCCTGGGCTACCAGCCCGACTTTGATCCCATACTGACTCCCTCCTCTTCCTCCTTCCCCCCCCCCCTCCAACAATAGCGATCGTGATCCAATCCGACCTACACGTCCTGTCCGAGGCCAAGGTCGACTTCGACGCAGACTTTGGCGCCCAGTATGGCCTCACCAAGGGCGTCCTCGTCAACGAGGCCGAGGGGGAGGTATTCGCGCCCGTGGCCATGTGGCTCGAGGCCGTCGACCTCGTGCTGTCGCGCCTGCAAGAGAAGAAGGCGCCGCTGCACCGCGTGAGGGGCATCAGCGGTGCGTGCCAGCAGCACGGGAGCGTGTTCTGGGGCCATGAGGCGGAGGCCCTGCTGGCGGCGCTGAAGGGGGATGATGCCGAGAAGGGGGGGCTCAAGGAGCAGCTGGAGAAGGCGTTTAGTCATCCTTATGGGCCCAACTGGCAGGATCACTCGACGCAGAGCCAGTGTGATGAGTTTGATGCTGCGCTGGGGAGCAATGAGAGGTTGGCTGAGGTCACGGGGAGTGCGGCGCACCATGTGAGAGCCTCTTCCCTCCCCCCTCCCAAATCATCTTTTTAACAACTTAACTTTTCATCTTGGGTCAGTTGAAGACGACAGAAAATGCTAACACATGTGTGCGTGTGCGTGTGTGTTCACTCAGAGGTTCACCGGCCCCCAGATCCTCCGGCTGCGCAAGAAGCTCCCCGAGATGTACGCTGCCACCTCCCGCATCTCCCTCGTCTCCTCCTGGCTCGCCTCGGTCCTGCTGGGCTCCATCGCGCCCCTCGACATCAGCGACGCCACGGGCATGAACCTCTGGGACATCCCCGCCAACACCTGGAACGAGGACCTCCTCGTGCTCACGGCGGGCTCGCGCGACGGGGTCCCCGCCCTGCGCGCCAAGCTGGGCGAGGTCCGGCAGGACGGCGGCGGCAGCATGGGCCCCATCTCCCCTTACTACGTCCAGCGCTATGGCTTCTCGCCGCTGTGCCAGGTGGCCCCCTTCACGGGCGACAACCCGGGCACCATCCTGGCGCTGCCGCTGCGCCCGCTCGACGCCATCGTCAGCCTGGGCACGAGCAGCACCTTCCTCATGATCACGCCCACCTACAAGCCCGACCCGGCCTACCACTTCATGAACCACCCGTGCACCCAGGGCCAGTACATGTTCATGCTGTGCTACAAGAACGGCGGCCTGGCGCGCGAGAAGGTCAGGGACGCGCTGCCCCCGCCGGCCGACGGCAGAGAGGACGACAGGTGGGCCAACTTCAACCGGGCGGTGCTGGACACGCCGCCGCTGGGCGTGCGGGACCCGGCCAAGGATAAGGCCAAGCTGGGCCTGTACTTTTACCTGCCCGAGATCGTGCCCAACATCAGGGCCGGGACGTGGCGGTACGAGTGCAGCCCCGTGGACGGCTCGGGCCTGCACGAGTCGGGCGCCAAGTGGTCGGCGGAGGAGGACGCCCGCATCATCGTCGAGTCGCAGGCGCTGTCGATGCGCCTGCGGTCGCAGAGCCTGGTCCACCCGCACGAGCAGCAGCAAAAGGGCGAGGGCGCGGCGGCGGCACTGCTCCTCCCCGCGCAGCCGCGGCGCATCTACCTCGTCGGCGGCGGCAGCCTCAACCCTGCCATCGCGCGCGTCATGGGCGACGTGCTGGGGTCTGCCGAGGGCGTGTACAAGCTCGACGTGGGCGGCAACGCCTGCGCGCTGGGCGGGGCGTACAAGGCGCTCTGGGCCATGGAGCGCGACGTGGCCAAGGGCGAGACGTTTGACGAGCTGATCGGGAAGCGGTGGAAGGAGGAAGGGGCTATCGAGAGGGTGGATGATGGGTATAAGAAGGGGACGTTTGAGAGGTATGGGCATGTGCTGGGTGCCTTTGGGGAGATGGAGGAGAGGATCTTGAAGGTGGCGCATAACTGAAGAGGGAAAGGTTCATTTCTATTCCAAAAAAAAAAAAAAAGAGAAAAAAAAGAAAGCAATTCTAGATTCTGAGAGAGTACTTTATAGTCATGCTGTGATACTTTGGAAGGGAGTTTGTTATAGACTTTTGCTTTCTTTTTCCCTCTTTCTCTTTCTCTCTCTTGGTTCACTGTATCATCCCATGACCTCTTGTGTCTCACAATCAATTATGGCTTTTTCCCGTGCCTATTACAAGACTAGGTAAGTACTTGAGTATCTTGAGATAATATCTGCTGCTGTCTGCATAAGCCCAAAAAACAAAAAAAAAAAAAAAAAAAAAAAAGTCAATAAAAAAATCTGCAAGCTTGTGGGAGGAATAAGAGTTTATAGAGAGAGCCCAAAGGCAGAGAGTAAATAAATAGTGCCATCTAATCTGGCATGAATGCGCCGCTTGTAGATCTGCCCTGGACTACGTCACCATACTACTACCTACCCATGGAGATCCTCTTGTTTTGTCTGTCTCTCTTGTCTCACTCTCATTCCCTCTCCCCTTGGCTTTTCTTTCTTTCTTCCTTCTTTCTCCTTCCCTTTTCACATGCTAATCCCCCAATTGATCATGAAAACCTTGTCTTTTTAAACTCATCAAACAGACCCTTGATGTAAAAATCTCAATCTCAACAGCAAAGTAAAGATAAAAACAGCTCGGAGGGAACTCGTTTGTTTTCTCTTTACCTATTTCTTCCCTCTTTTCTTTCCGCCCCCCCCCCCTCTCCCTCCCTTAAATTGGGCTAGATAGAAGGGGAGACAAACATGATCCTCGGCCCAATATCCTACCTCGACTGCCTCGTCTTCGTCGTCTTCTTAGCACCACAGCTTCTCCTCGAGATTGGCATTCTACAAACCCTGAGGGTCATACTGGAAGTATTACCATTCCTAGGTACTTACTTAACAGCCCCCCCCCCTTTTTCTCCAACCCAAAACCTAAAAAGAAGAGCAACAAAGGCTGACGCTTGTCAACCACCCCTCCTCACCCTTCACCTCACGAAGCCGTCCAACTCCCCATCTCCTTCATCACAGAGCACTATCTACTCCCCACCCCAGACCAGCCTGCCTTTGTGCGCCAGGCTTCTGCCTTTGAGGATTTTGTCGTGAGGTGTGTGAGGTATGCCTTTGCCAACATCGACCCCAAGGTCGGACGGGTGTTTTTTGGGAAGAAGGTTGCGCTGCCTTGGTTGCGGTGGCGGTTGTTGCGGCATGGGTACCTGAGGTCGCCGGTGCACTGGCGAGAGTATCAAGATGTGAGTCATGTTGGCAGCATGGTGTTTTTTCTTTTCCTTTCTCCAGTTCATGCTTTTCTATGTCTTTTATTCTCTCTCTCTCTATAGCAAGCTGACCACCTTTTCTGCTTCCCAGAAAAAGATCAAGGGCATCTGGGCTGTTGCCGACCCTTCCAGGAAGGCCGATATTGTCCTCTACTACGCCCACGGTAAAGAACATACATGAGCCCTCCTCTAGAACCCTCACCCCCGTGCTCTCTTCAATCTACTAAAGTTCTTCTTTCCTTCCCTTCACCAGGTGGCGGCTTCAGCATGGGCTCTGTTTACTTCTACCTCGAGTTCCTCCTCAGCTGGCTCAGCGTCATGAGGGACTCCGGGTACAGGAACCCTGCCGTTTTTGGGATCGACTACACCCTCGTGCCAGATTCGTGTTTCCCGACGCAGCTAGACGAGATCGTCGCCGGTTACGAGCATATCCTCAACTTAGCTGGCGATCCATCTCGGGTCTGTGTCGCGGGCGACTCGGCCGGAGGAACGTTGGTTCTCAGCCTGCTGTTGCATCTCGCGAACCCGAAGCTGGTCGAAAAGGGGAGGCCGCTGCCTGGCGCCTCGAGGCATCTCGAGAAACCCGGGATGGCCGCCCTCATCTCACCATGGCCGACGCTTCACTCTCCTCTATATCGAAACAACAGCAGTGACTTCCTTGATGCGGACGCACTGCAGCTGTACGCGTCGCAGTACGCAGATGGTCCCGAGTTGATCACCGACCCGCTGGCGTCGCCCGGCAGCTGTAAGGATGTGAGATGGTGGAAGGACGCGAGCCCCTCGAGAGGCACCTTGATCGTGTACGGAAAGGAAGAGGTGTTCGCCCCAGAGATAGAGAAGCTGATCCAGGTACTGCACAAGGCCGGTGCGCACGTCTCGGTCCAGGCACAAGAAGCCGGCATTCACGCCTGGCCGGTGGCCTCGCTGTTCCTGGGCGGCTCGACAGAGCAGAGGCTCAAAGGTCTGAGGAGCATTGTCGGCGAGATGAAGAGGCTCATCAGGCCCGCGAAAATATAGAGACAGATTTTGTGTGTTTCAGCAGCAGGCAACTGTCATGTCAGATTAGATCAAGTAATTTTTTTGTGATTCCGTCATTCGGCCAAGCAGGACCACGAGGGAACCAGAGTGGTGTGCTCGGCTTCTTCGTGGCTGCTGTGGACAGCCTCTGGAAAAGTTGATTGCTCTTCTTGTATCATCATCCATGACGGTCATACTTGCTGCGGTCTTTTGTGTGTATGTGTGTGTGTGTGTGTGTGTGTGTGTGACCTTTGGACGGGATGGTATGGTAAGGCTTGCACGCTTGGTAGGCCTCTACTCGAGTCAGAGCGTGTCCTCAGTTTTGTTCTGTCTGCCCTGGTTCTGCCAACCAAGGTTGGAATGCGCTCGATCTGGCATCGCGTACTGAACGAAAGTAGGGTCAGTGTTGGGGAGGGGGAGATGGTTTAACACAGAAACTTTTCTTGGTGATTCCACGTGCTGCTGCCTAGGTGAGCTGTTTTGCATTCTGCTTTTGCATCGCCCTTGCAAAGAACCCCTCAGGGCATGGCGCAGGTCGCTCACCTTCACCATGAGCCATCACGAGGGAAGAGATTAGGACGGTGCGAGGGAATGCTAGAAAAGGCCAGAGGAGATAAATGATGGCAACAACAGATCGTGGGGCTGCGCAGAGGGTATCGGCTGCCCATGAGCCGCAGTGAGACCGGAAGCGGATGCACCGTCGCGACACTTGTCCATGAAATCCACGTGTCTTTCTGGGGAAAAATACTGCTCTTTGCTCGTGGTTTGGGTGTTTCCATCGCAGCTTCCCGCGACGAGTCCTGGACCATGAGGTGTGTGTATATGGTGAGGGGGCGCAGTGCAGCCAGAGAGAAAGAGAGAGAGAGAGAGAGAGAGAGAGAGAAAGCCTTGTTGTCATCAGAGTAATAAATGAGCAGCGAGAATTTGATGCAGATCTCTTGAAAACGGCCGGTTCCAAAGCAGGGACGATGAGGAAAGGGGACCTTTGCCCGATGAGGGTAAGCGCGCCGCCAAAGGAACCTTACTGTAGAAGGCGCGGCCTGGTTTTTGGAGGCCCTGCGATGGTCAGCCTGGCCCGTAACGTGCATATAAGGACCGGGTGTCCCACGGGACAGGAAGCTTGCATACCGTGCACACGCAACCCCCCCCCCCTTCGCAGGTGGGCTCCAGTGTTCAGCCAGCCCCAGCCAGCGTACCTACCAGCCTACCAGCCAACCCATCAACCAGCCTGAAGACCCTAGCCAGGTACTTTCCCAGAAGAAGAGTCCACCCCTACCCACACCATCACCGCACATTACTCTCATTTGTTCGTTTCGGCCCCGATCTGAAGAGCATCGCACCGTCAAAAATCGAGACATTAGCAAGCCTCAGTCGACCATAGCAAAGAGACAGGGTGAGGAGGAAGAGAGAGAGAGAAAGAGATAGAGAGAGAGAGAGGGAAAAGAGAGAGAGAGAGAGAGAGAGAGAGAGACAATTGTTTCGTTCAACAGATTTCCATTGGTCGATACACTCTCCTTCTCTCTGCCTTCCTGACTCTTGTTCATTCTATCCCTTTTCTCCCTCTCAGGCCACAGACACTTGACGCTGCAGCTCTGAGTAAGACTGTCTTGACCAAGGATCACAGCAAGTGAGCCAACACACTTTTCGCTGTCCCAGACTTTCAGCCGTGTCTCGCGTGCGAAGACCTCTGCCCTAGCTTTGGCAACGCTTGAGCTGAGGCGACTTTGGTCGAGCAGAGAGAGAAGAGAGGGCTTCAGAGAACTGTCAATCCGCACAGTCCTGCTCTTCTGTGTGCGTCGTGGTGTGAAGGGCGGTTTTTGCGTTTGGTCGTCATTCAAAGACACACCGGGCCATACGCATCTGCATCCGTCCTGGATAAACGTGCGACGACGTCTGAGATAGACGCGGTTGCTGGGGAAAGTCTTGTCTTCCTTTCTTCCTCCTTTTTTCTTTTTCTTCTTCTCTCTTGGTGGAAGAAGAAGAGAAGAAGAGGGAACACAAGAGATTTTGGAGAGGCTCCAAAAGATTTATTAGGACCCCCAGTGCTGCATTAGCCCCGCGTTGGTGGGGTGTGCATTGCTGCAGGTTGCCCCTCGTCTTACTGGCGTCTCTCCACCAGTTACTTGCACCACCGCCTGCAGTCTTTTTTTTTTATTTAATTTTTTTTTATTGGGGGCGGCACTCTTTTCCCAGCAGGCGTGTGCGCTTCCTGACTGGATTCCCTTGGAACTTTTGTTGCAGCCCAGACACCGCCAGGCATTCCTGTACGTGCCCCCACAAAAAAAAGTATAAGGCCCATTGTGCCCTGTTTATTTTAAGGTATTCAAAAAAGCTGGGACCGGAACAAAGCAAGCATGTCTGAAGACGATTACCGACCTAAATCCCCCAACCTCAACTTCTTTGGCGACCAGGATCAGCAGCAGCAGCAGCAACAACAACAACAACAACAACCACCTCTTCACTTCCACCCTTACCCTTCACCGCAGTCACTACGCGTCCAGCCCCCTCCGCCAGCCCAGAATTGGTTCCAGTCACCCCAGGACGATCCATACAGTCACTCTCGCTCTTATTCATACTCTGCACACGTTCAAAGCCCAACCGAGTCTGGTTTCTACTCATACCACCAACACCAGCCCATGAGTGCGACAACGCCCTCCTACAACTCACCGCGTTTCCCGCCCCACCACTACCAGGCGAACCAACACCATCTCGCCCAGGCACCACAGCAGGTCTATACGGGACCGGAGCAGCAACCCTACTTCCCACCTGTCGTCACGCCACACGCTCTCCAGCACGTAGCCCCCTCCCAGGCGTCTTTTTCCCAGCAGCCAGGCTACGTCAAGCAGGAGAACCCCGACACCACCAAGCAGATCAAGACAGAGGCGCCAGAACAACAACCCAAGATGCCTCCTCGACGTGCGGCGGCGGCGGCGGCGGCGGCGGCGGCAGCAGCTGCCGACGCCCCCATCATCGAGCCATCCCCGGTCAAGACCAAGTTCCCTACTGCACGCATCAAGCGCATCATGCAGGCTGACGAGGAGGTCGGCAAGGTGGCTCAGCAGACGCCCATCGCCGTGGGGAAGGCGCTGGAGCTGTTCATGATCCAGCTGGTCTCCAAGAGCGCCGAGGTCGCGCGGGAGAAGAACTCCAAGCGTGTCACCCCCGCCATGCTAAAGCAGGTCGTCGAGAATGACGACCAGTGGGACTTCCTCAGAGAGATTGTGAGCAAGGTGGACCCCGAGAAGGAGGGCGCGGGCGGCAAGGGGAAGGGCAAGGCCGAGAGTGACTCGGAGGAGGACTCTGACCAGCCCAAGAGGAGAAGGGGCGGCGGAAGGAAGAAGAAAGCTGCGTAGGATGAGGGGAGGGGGAGGGGAAGGGGGGAAGAGGAAGAGGAAGAGGAGCAGAAGGCCAGGTGTGATGACTCGAAATGGTCGCGGGTGTTTGTCTTGCCGGAGGAAGGAGAAGGGGGCCTAGGTCACATCAGAGAGGGTGGCATACGATACCCAGTAAAGAAAATGCGATGGTATTCTCCCCCCCCCCCCCCTCTCTTCTGGCCCTCACACAAGAGGGCGAGTAGAACTGTACCCTTCACAAGACGCAAAGTGAGGAGGTCTCCACCGTTATGGGTCGCATCCAATCCGTATTGTTATATTATCAGAATCATCGTAGTGGTTGCCTGGGTGGACTGTAGACAGCGACAAAACCCTCACTCACTCAATGTCCACATTACCACAGCTCATATCAAAAGACAGCTTGGCACAATGCCCCATCCCCCCTGTATGTACTTAGGGTGGCCCTTGACTTTGCCATCGTAGAATAATCTTAAAAGGTCTAAGACAAGAGACAAACCTGGTAACAAATGCCAAATTCGGGATTGCCTGGTCTAGCGGCTTTGGTTGGCAGCGGGCTTTGGGGCGATCATTACAGGGGATAGAATAGAAGAAGAAGAAGGAAAGAAATGGTGTGCGTCTATGAATAGGGGCAAAAAATTGGAGATAATTTCAGACTTCTTGATCGATACGCAATGATCGACCATGATGCATCTACAATTGGAAAAGATGAAGAGAAGAAGAAAAGAAAAGAAAAGAAACTAAAAAGGGAGAGAAAAATTGGATGTGATTTTCTCTCACTCACTCTCTCTCTCTCTCTCTCTCTGTTGGGTTTGAAGATCCATGAGCACGGACTGGCTGGCCTTCGAACTTAGTTAGGTAGATTTGTCCAGAGAGGAATCGGAAAGGATCCAGTCCAGCGTCTCGAGCATTTTCGGTGCTGAAGGCCGGATTTAGGTCAGGGGTATGGCGAACCCGAGGGCGGGGGGGGCAGCAGTTGTACCTGTGGCTTACAACTGGGGGTGAAGAGTGTCTCACAGCGCGGAATATTCTTATGCTCGCAAAGACAAGATATGTCGGAGAATTTCAAGAAGTTGGTCTGCCTGATGAGACCAATCAATAGTACATCAAATATTTGATGGATGAAGACGTTGTTATTGGGGCAAGAACTGAGAGGATATTTATTCTGGTAGCATGTTGGTGTTGAGTTGCCAGGCTGAAAAGACGCCTGTAGGCTGCCCACCACCCCCCTCCCTCCCTCCCCAGTGGGCCTTGCCTGGGCCCAGTGCGAGTCTGACAAATAGGGCTAACCATAGTACCTCTCTATAGAGGGGGACGCCCTTACTGTCGAGCGTGCATAGTAGAGGGTTTGTTCCTATCCGCACCGTACCGTACCGAACCGTGCCGCGCGACGCCCGCAGTGCGCGAGAGAGCTCTCCTAACTAACCTAAACCAAATACAACATCCTCCCGGGGTCGCTTCCAAGGACAGATCAGGGACTGGACAGTCCAAATCAATCAATCTACGCAGCTTGATTGCCGACAGCACAACGCACCCACCACCACCACCACCACCACCACCCGACGCCCTCGTCCCTCGTCCCCCGTCATCCTCTGTTAAGACAACCAGAACCACAAGCACGATTCCTACCTGTGGCCCTCTGCGAGACATCCCAGACGATGTTGAGCTACCAGCCATGATCGATCATCCGCTCTTGCTACCATACTTTAATGTCGAAAATATATGAAGCAATCCGCGCTCGCGGCCCGCATCCCAGTCGCTCCTTTCCCGCGCGCGTCCCTCTTCGAATACCATTAGCAGCTTCTACATCGCCGGTCCGGACCCTGCGAGCTCCTGGGCGGTGGTGACCTGACCTCGGCCCCTCACACCTCGATCCCCCACAAGCCGGAAGCCGCCGCTGCCTCGAGACAGCTCCCCAGTACCAATGTCGTGGGATCTTTTGCAGCGGTTCATTGACTCGGACGTCTTCAACCAGAACCCTTTTCTTCCCGTCTTCTACCTGACGTATGGCACCCTGTCTCACACGAGTCCCCCCGGAGAGAGAGAAAGAGTGAGAGTGAGAGAGAGAGAGAGAGAGAGAGAGAGAGAGAGAGAGAGAGAGACCCTGTGGAGCTATTCCCCTGTGTTGCTGTGGACGGATGCTGACAATTCTTGGGCGCGCAGTCGCTACGCCGAACATGTTGGGATACACCATATACTGTGCTCGAAACTTCGCCAATTCCCCTACGAGGACATCGAGTTCTTCTGTGCGACCCACCTGAATCCTTTCCACATAGCCGAGGAGATGGGCCGCTGACCAGATCTGAACAGTGCCGCAGCTATGCCACCTAATTGTCAGCATCAACAATGAGTCTATGGCATTAGAAGAGTTCATATTAGACCTGTGCGAGGAGTCCGTAACTGGTGCGCTCCTGGTATGTCCATAAATTCTGCGACCACGGCCAGCTACCACTCGCTAATGCCCTCCCCCCCCCTCCCCCCCTCCAAGACCTATTGGCTCTTTCAGAGCTACGTCCACGATCTCTCTTCGAATCCCCAGTCCGAGGCATTCAGGACATGTAGGAGGGTGTACAACAAGGTCCAGAATGTTGTTTTCGGGTTAGGAGAGGCTGTCAGGCATGACAAGATCAAGGAGAATGCGATACCGGTCACCATACTGGCCAGCTTTGTGCTGGCCAGCGTGGCCGTCCCGGGTCTGGCCAGTGCTGCCGGCCCAATGGCTGTCGCGCAAGCTCGGAGACCGCAGCCCATCGACAACACGATCGTGACGGAGACCACGAACCCGCCCAAGATTGCGAGGGCGCATACTGTTTCGGCCAGCCCCGCGAATAGGCCTCGGCGCACCGTCAGAGAGACGGGGCGTGTGACCAGCGCCCCGGATCCCATGGGATCACCGGATTCCACGCGAGGGCACCCAGAATCCCAGAGGAGATCGAACCTTCCCCCTTCGCGGCCGACGTCCTCTTCAGGTTCTACCGTGACCTCACCTGTGAAAGAGACAGGAAGGCGGCTGCCGAAACATCTCGATCTGGGCGCGGTCGATGCGAGACTCAGCACTTCCTCGCTTCCCTTGCCCGACCTGAAGTCGCCGCTCCCTCCTCGTCCTCCTACTCCGCAATCTGCAGGCCTCCCTGCGGCCATGCGGCCGTCTGATGCGTCGTCGAGCCTGGCCAGAAGGCATTCCCACCATGCCAAATCAGCTGTCAACCAGACAGACATGACGACAGTCCAGAGGGCGAGGACACTAAGGTCGAATTATTTCCGCTGCCAGACACAATTCCTCACTGCTCTAGAGGACATCTCCAACAGGCTGGTGATCGTCCCGAAAGCAGCCCGTCTGAGTGCCTTGCGTGGCGAGCTGGGCATGCTTGCACAGGACCTGACTGACGCCATGGTCCTGGTCGACATACCGTTCATCTGTCCACCCACCTTGACAGACGGCTCGCCAGCCAGGAGCAAACACCACCGCATCGTTCGTCTGAACCCAGCCGAGGCAACTGTCCTTAACAGCGCAGAAAAGGTACCCTACCTGCTGATGATTGAGATTCTACGCGACGACTTCACCTTCGATCCGGACTCTCCAGACAACAGAAAGCTGCTACCACAGTTGTTGGAGCAGGGCTCAAGAAAACGCATATTTGACCTGTCTGAATCTGCAAGGGCGCCGGCCTCCTCGAAGACCCCCGAGACGGTCGTAGACCCTCCCATGGACAGCGTCTTCGAGCCGAGCTCAGGAGACCTCGCCAACTCACCGCAGCTAAGGCCAGTCGACAGCAACTTATCCGACAAAACCATCATAGAGAAGAAGCCCGTCCCACAGCGCCAGCCGAGCTTAACGACAACGGTCTCTACGACGTCGGAGCTGGTGACGCCCAGGAGCTCAGCAACCTCAACATCACGCTCTAGTAGTCCTAGCGGTCGATCGCTCAGGAAAATGACCATCTCCTCCGCCCCAAGCAAGGCCTCGGTGGACCAGCCTGATTTCTCTGCCCTCGCGATCCACATGCGGACTGCCTCGCAGATGCTGGCGCAGCTGGAAGCTACATCTGGCAAGAGACCAAAGGGAGAAGTGGCGGCGATCCAGGCCAAGATCATCGCCAGCATGCAAAGGTTGGAAGAGCAAAACTTTGATGTGGATGACGGACAGGGACCGACGTTCGACCAGATCATGGCCAAGACGCAAGCCCAGAATATAGCCACGGCCGCCGATCTGGACGAGGAGACGAACCTCGACCCGGCGATCAATGCCAGCGCGGGCGTGGAGCGCATGGAAAACGACTTCAAGACGGGAGGCTTACAGAGGAAGAGTGACCGAGACGACCCCAGCGCAGCAGTCTTTGGCGAGGCGTGGGAAGCCAAAAAGGAGCGGATCCGGCGCTCGTCGCCGTACGGGTGGATGAAGAACTGGGACCTTGTGAGCGTCATCGTCAAGACCGGATCGGACCTCCGGCAAGAAGCCTTCGCGTGCCAGCTTATCGACGTCTGCAACCGAATCTGGGTTGATGCAGAGGTTGGCGTGTGGGTCAAGGTGATGAGGATCCTCGTCACGGGAGAATCCTCGGGTCTTATCGAGACCATCACCAACGGTGTCTCTCTACACTCCATCAAGCGCAGCCTAACGTTGGCGTCTGTCGAGGCCGGCCAGAACCCCAGGAGACGTATCGCGACGCTGAAGGACCACTTTGTGAAGGCCTTTGGCGACACCGACAGCGATGCATACAAGGCAGGGGTGGATGCTTTCAAGCGATCTCTTGCTGCCTATAGTATCATATCCTACGTCTTGCAGCTGAAGGACAGGCACAACGGCAACATCCTCATCGACAACGAGGGCCACATCATCCATATCGACTTTGGTTTCATGCTGTCCAATTCTCCGGGCAGTGTCGCCTTTGAGGCTGCGCCATTCAAGCTGACACACGAGTATGTGGAGGTACTGGGTGGTATTGGGTCCCCCGAATGGGAGGACTTCAAGAAGCTTTGCAAGCAGGCTTTCTTAGGTGAGTGAGCACCAGAGCAGTACGAACAGAGGAGAGATTGGTGTGGCAAGGGGAGCGGGGTGGGGGGGGGGACAAGACGTCGCTAACTACGGCCACCAGCGTTACGAAAATCGGCCGACAATATTGTCGACCTGGTTACCATGACGGGCAAAGACTCCACCATGCCTTGTTACGCAGCTGGGGTGGCATCCATCCAGATGAGTCTGCGCCAGAGATTCCAGCCCCAGCTGAGCCCTGAGAACGCCGAGTTGTTTGTTGAGACAGACCTGATTGGAAAGTCTATCGGTAGTTATTATACTCGCTTGTGAGACTTCTTCCTTGGCGAAAGCCATGCTCCTCCTCCCTATCGCCCTCAGTAAACCGTACTAATAATAAATACCTTTGTTCTCCAGATACGATACCTTTCAGTTCAGGACACAAGGTATCTACTAGTTAATGGGCTGTCGGTCATACTTTTGGAATCTACGAAGAAGAAGGAAAAAAAAAAATAACGGCGATGACGGACTGCATGTCGTTCACTATTACCAGCGAGCATTCATCTGAACGGCGTTGGGCTCATTATCAGACGTGTGTGATGTGTGTCAGGTTACCCTGTCCGGGCTTTGATCGAGGGACGATGTGTTTGTCAACTGAGCTTCACCAGCGGGTAGAAAGAATACTGCGAACAGGCAGACGAGCGCATTACATATACCACCTATAAAACGAAAGCCACCTCACGGCGTTATATCCATAGGTTCCCGAGGGTCCAGATGTGCTGTCCCCCAAAATGGAGTTGGAAGGCAGATGAGATGGGCGCTCATCGTTCAGCTCCTTCGTCTCCTCAGGTCAGGTTACCTTTTCGCTTTTCTTTTTTCAATCTGCTCTCTATGAAGGCTGTCATCGAGGGAAAGGAGGCAAGCACTCGCCTGCTAGAAGCTTGTGCTCTACCCTCGTCACCTGCTGCGGGGAGTGCAGCATGCTAGGCTTGAATCAATTGGGTTATGCATGGAGAAATGGGCGCTGGCATCACACTTTGTCCTGTGTGAGGTCTTTGCAGGAGGCCTGGGAAAGCGGGACTTGGGGCCCTTATTTTTGACAGCAGGAAATAATTCTTCTCAAAGTGTGGTCTGTCCTGGGTAGCAGTCGAGAGACTCTTTCGGCTTCTCTCACCAGTGTCTTTCTTGTTTACTATGCTGGACAAGAAGGGCCTTGACGATGATGGAAACGACAGTGTGTCGAATCCAGCTGTGGAAAGAAAAGAGGTCGCAGCTGCCAATTGTTTTTCCTTTTGTGGCCAGCTTTCTTTCCTTCTTGGTTTTTTCCCTTTCTTTCTTTTTTCTACAACTGCCTTCCTTTCCACTTCTCGATCCCTCATAATCGGTGGTCAATCTCAACCAGACTTCTTCCTCTTTATACCAGAAGAGTGCGAAAACGAGGAGGAGGACGTGGTATCCGGGAAGGTTTGATGCTCCATCTCTTTGACTGCTCGGCTTTCGCCCTGTAACCCAACAGACCGCCCCTTTATGATCCTTCTACGCGACCGCAATCTTCACAAACAAGTTACGCAGCCCTCTCCCGAGAGCTCGCGCTGGCCCGATACCATCCTGCCCGACGGCAGTTAGAGCCAACGAGGACGACCAACCTCCATCCAGGCCAACCCTCCTCTTGCGATCGTCCTACTTGCCTCTTCTTCAAGAGACACACCAGCTTGCCAGCCAACATGTCATCGTCCAGCCAGCTTCCTTACCACCATCTCGACCATCAGACTGCCGAGATGTCTCCTCGAAGCGAGTCCCGCTCCGTCTCGTACGACTCCACCATGCCCTACGAATGGACCACCTTTGAGATTCGCACGCTCATCTGCCTCATCATCAAAGGCGAGCACGAGATTTCGCCAGAGCCCATTGACTTTGCTACTAAGCTGAGTACGCCTTCCCCTGTTTATCCTCTGTCCCTCTTTGGGGGGGGGGGAGGGGGTCTTGAGAAATTTCAACTTATCCAATATCACGAGTGTGAGGATACTGGCATGAGACCACATCTCTCAAGACCCGTTCGCCGGTGCATTATAGAAAGCTGCTGACGCCACGCCCCGGCGCGCCGTATATAGACAAGGCGTTGAACCCTCGTCAAGCGACCAGAGAGACTGCGGAAGAGCACTTCAAGCGTGACATCCCTATTGATGATGTCCAAGAGATGCTGCATCGCATTCTCTCCAAGAAGAAACACGCTGTGGATGTTAGCGAGCGTCACCCGACGACGGTCGTGACCAAGGCCAAAATTCAGGCGTTCGTGCGGTCCCTCGACTTCGACGGAAGTGAGGAGGAGTGGGATTGTATGGGTCGGAAGGAACGGGTCGCCGCGGAGAGGAGCAAGATGAGAGCGAGGCTGGAGATGGAGAAGGGAGGAGTTGAGCTGAGCCCGTGCCATCAGCATGAGAAGAGCAGGCGCCGGGCGATCATCGAGGACAATCCCAACGCACAGAGATTGCTGGCTGCTTGGGGCATGGGTACCAGCTTCTGGGAGGGTGAGTTCCTTCTTTGTCGTTGGCATATGCACGCTCGGCTCGTACTAACAAGCATGTATCACCACCACCTATAGGCCCTCCCCAAGGTGTTGCCTCCCAGTCCCAGGGCCAAACCTATCTCGACCCTTGGACCCCAGGCTTTGAGGACGACTTGAGTGCCATAAACTTGGCCAACGGCTCCTCTGCCGCCACTTCCTTCATGCCTGCTGCCGAGGAGGACGGCAGCTTGTTTGGCCCCGAGACGCCTCGTGCTTATACCCCAGCTCGTACGCCCCTTGACCCCCGTACGCCTAACTGGAACTGCCCTCCTACACCCGAGGTCTCCAGCATCGGTGGTGGTTGGGTGGGTGGCTTCACGCCAGCCGACCTGACGTCCCTGCCTGATCTGAGTGGTGGTGTCAGTGGAGCAGGCTATGGCGCGCTCGAGCGAGGCTACGGTGCTGCTCCTCGCGAGACCAATGGACAGGGTGCGGATTGCCGCCAGTCTCGACCCAACACTACCCACGGCTTTAGTAGATGGTGCGGATACTGAGCTGTGTAGCACAAGTTCAACCTCTCTGGAACGGAATCAGGCAGTCGTTTTTACTTCTATGCATTAGGTCTGACAAGTCTTTGGGAGGTTTTGACTAGTCGGTGCAAGAAAATTCCGTTAATAGCAGAATAGTTATCTTGAGAGGCTAATAAACAATGATAGACAACTGCTTTTAATCTTTTGTTTTATGTACTTCATGTCATGGCCATATATTTTCTAATCCATGTGGTACCCAGATTCCCATTGAGCCCATGGAAGCAAACCTTCTCTCTCTCTCTCTCTCTCTCTCTCTCTCTCGGACGACAGGATATGATCATTGGGCTTGCCCATGCTGCAGACAAGGACAGTGACCGAGTCGAATGGGTCGTTCATGGTCACTCTACGAATATCCTCTCAGGGTTGAGGGTTGGAAAAGAGCGAGCAGGGACTGACTGTAAAGATTCCATATGAATGGTAAGTAACCAGCCAGCCCATCTATTTACTACAATTTGATCTGAGCTTGAACATCGTTTTGGTTTTTTGGGAGGCACGGCAACAAAGTACAATATGATCACAGGTCATCAGCATCTTCTGGACAGATTTGGAGTAAGACGTGCATTTGAAGTAGGAATTTCAGGTGCGACCAGCTTTCGAAAAGGAGTAGAAAGAGAGAGAGAGTGTGTGTGTGCGTGTGAGCGAGCGAGCAAGTCAATAGTAAATGCGAGTATACCCAGAATCCCACCAACACCTTTCACGACCCGATCATAGAACCTAATTCATAGTCCATCTGAATACCGTGAACAGATTGTGTACCCGCCCATCGTCCAAAGGAGACGCAGTCAGAAAGAAGAACGAAAAAATACGTTCTCATCATAAAGTCATAACCACCCAAGCTCTTCTTCATCATCATCACACCTCCCCCCCCCCCAACACACCACCCTCTCAATCATCGAATACCACCCCCCTTCGTCCTCCCACATCAGCCAATGAATTCGAAACAACCACCTCAAAGGAAGGCAAGAAGCGACCCCCACCCCCACCACCGCCAGAAGAACCACCCATGCTCTCGCAAAGCCGACTAAAGTCATTGTCCCGATACGCAGAAAGATCATAACTCTCCCCCACCAGATCCGACGCGCCGCTGCCGCGGCCGCCGCCACCAGCACCAGCACCAGCACCAGCACCACTCGTCGCCGTACCGAACCACGCCCGCGCGACATCCACCCGGATATGTGCGTTTGCCCCAGAGCAGGTAGCCGGGTGAAGAGCCAACCCTGCCCCGGCAAACGCGCCCCGGTGGCGGGCAAGGTACATGAGCACCTCGAAGCGGATCTGCTGGCGCGTGGGCGTCCCGAAGGCGATCATGCGGTGCTCCGTGGGGGTGTTGTCGTGCGCTGGGACTTGCTGCGGGGAATTGTTGGCGTGGTGAGCGGTGGTGGTGGTGTTGGTGGTCTTGATGAGCAGCCGGTAGTCGATCATCTTCCTCTTGTTGTCGTTGTTGTTGTTGTTGTTGTCGTTGTTGTTGGTGGTGGTGGTGTTGTTGTTGTTGTTGTTCATCATCGCGGGCGAGGGTGGAGAGGGGGAAGGCGGGGAAGAGAAGGACTCGGTCGGGGTGCCGGACCCAAAGGTCACTGTCGCGATGGACGAGGAGGCCGCAGAGGAGGAGGAGGAGGAGGAGGAGGAGGCGTCAGAGGCGACCGAGGGAGGAGCTCGGACGATCGGGCGGCGGTGGTGATAGTCGTGGGGGGAAATCACCAGGGGAGGCGGGTCCAGCCTGACACGCGCGTCAACAGCCGCCTTGGCAACCGAAGACTCTTGCTGCTGCTGCTGCTGCTGCTGCTGCTGCTTCTTTGCAGAGTCCCTGTAGGCAGCTGGCCGAAGATCCGGTGATATGGACGCCCTGGAGCCGTCGCGGGCCGTGGTAGAGGATGAGGACTGTGAGAACAGCGGCCTCGAGGAGGGGGGCGTCACAGCACCCGGCATAGACATGGGCAAGGGCATGGGCACGGATAGGGGGAAGCTAGGCGGGGCGGTCATGCTGCCGATGCCATGGGTTCTGCTGCTTTCCTGTTGCGCGACATGCACAGGAGGAGGTCGCTGCTGCTGCTGCTGTTGGTGCTGCTGCTGTTGGTGTTGGTGTTGGTGTGGAAAGCCTGGTAGACCATAGCTCCTGAAGGTAGCAGCACCCAGGTTGTTATTGTTGTTGTTATTCGCTGGCCAAGATGGGGCCGCTCTCTGAGGAGCAGGAGCAGGAGGTGGAGGAGGAGGAGGTACCGTGCGTGGTGGGTGACAATGACCACCGGCCATCGGGGGCCCATGGTGGTAGACAGCTCCTCCCATAAGCCGGCCGCCGTAATGAGGAAGAGGACCACAGGATAGGCCAGGCGCACAGCCCATGGGATTCGACACCATCCCAGGCGGGCCCGAGCGGACCTGGTGGGCAGAACCGTGCTGGACAGGAGGAGGATGGTGAGCCGGGTGCTGCTGCTGGCGCTGCTGCTGGCGGCGCTGCTGCTGCTGCTCCTGACGACCATAGCAGTAGGCCGGCTCGTCCTCCAAGACTACAAATGTTCCGCGCGGCGAGAGAGACCGCGCGCGCTTCCCCGAACGCTCCGTGCCGTAATGACGAGAACGGGCGGTACGCTGCTCTCCTCCACGGCGCACCTCGTCATCGTCACCATCCTCATCATCAAACTCGCTGACAGACTCGTAGGTCGACTCGAGCTCCGACCCCAGGGTGAGCCCCGAGTCTGCAAGACGAGGCTTGTCCGTCTCATCAAAGTAAGAAGAGGCCACGGTCGACAAGGCATCTTCCTCTTCTTCTCGTTCAACCTCGTAGGTGGCACGGCTGCTGCGCCACCCAAGGCCTCCGGCCTCGATGTACTGGTGCACAGCCTCGGCAGACCTGTGCATCAGCTGCTCAAGGGCCTCGATGGCCGTCTCGGCGCTCTCCGAGGATAGAAACTCCTCGCAACGGCCATACTGTGACCGCACAACGATGGCCTTGTACGTACCACCAGGCTCACGACTCGTAATGCAACTGAAGGATGTTGACAAGGACATGAAATGACAGTTCCCTGAAAAGAAGGGTGAGAAAGAAAGGTTCCATTTTTGTTAGAGAGAGACGATAATACGACCATTGAACAACGAATGAGTGGTCTCTTGCATGTTTGTTGCCCCCCCCCCCTTCAATGCAAGTCATGGGATGGAAAAATTGGGACATGGGGATAACGGATCTAAACACTCACCAATGATCTGCTCCCGCAGCCCAGCCATGGCTTCATATCCATGACCTCCAGTCGTGGCTGGGGCCGGGGGCTTTGTCGACGGTGCTGGCATGTCTTCTTGTGACGGCGAGGAGGAGGAGGGTCTAGCTTGGGCAGAGAACATAAGGGTTTGAGTGCGCAGCAGGGTCATGAGGAAGAGCCGGCAAGAACTAGCAAAGATTTTTTTTTGAGGCTGCCTCTGAGTAAAAAGAGGGGGGGGGGGGGGAAGACACAGGCCCGGGGGGTGGGGGCGCGGCGGAGACAAAAAAAAAGCGGGCGCAAGAGGCGGCAGGGAGCTTATACCCATTGAAATGACAAGCG